>CAUYLG010077322.1:0-109893 GCA_963573385.1 Cacajao melanocephalus | reverse complement strand
AATTGCAAGTGTCTCAGTGTAGACCAAGCATGGGGATCTGGATGAGCAGGTAGGTGTGGGTGTGCCAACTGGAGTGGGCACATACCCAGGACACAGGAAATCAAATCAAAGAGGGTGTGTGTGTACACACAGGCACATGTTCGAGGGCTTTCAGAGTGGGGGCCGACGGCATTCTCCCTCAGGCCAGCGGTCAGATGTGGGGTTCAGGAAACACGGTCCAGGTAGGAATGAAGGGCTGTGAAGAAGGGATGGCTGTGAGGGGCCGGGACGGGATAAGCCGGAGGACTCGCCAGACTTGGAGGGGCCAACAGCCTCCAGATGTCTCCCAGAACCCTCACACTCAGCGTGTTCGAACCTGAACCCAGCTCCCGGCCTCATATCCACCTGCTCCCCCGCTAGAGACCAGGGCCTCATCCCAGCTGTTACCCTCCTCCCACGGCCTCTCAGCTGCATGTCGGGTCCATTCTGCATCTTGAACGTCTCTCTCAGTGGATTCCCTTCTGCTATCCTGGTCCAGGCTCCATCCCAGCTCTGACCCACATCCCCTCCCTGACCTCGAGAAAAGGAGGAACACACCCTGTCTATCCCCTTCCAAGTGCCTATCACAATCAAGAATGGTGGCTATCTAGTTGCTTGTCTGCCATCAGTCTCCCTCACTGGCCTTTAAGCCTCACAAGAGTGGGGCTCGGGGCTGCCATGGTCACTACTGTGTCCCCAGCACTCCCAGTGCCAGGCTGGGCCTGCACATGATGCTCATTAGATCGAAGCCTAATGCTTAAGTGGGTCCCACCTCCAGCCTCCTTCCCATATGCCGGCCCCAGCCTCACCCTCTGCAATTGTCCTCTACGCAGCAATCAGAAGGAATTGGTTAGAAGAAAAGAACAAACCTACCATTTCCCCCCATCACCACCCCCCCCGAAAATAAAGGTAACACACTGCAAGAAAATAAAGTGCTCAAACTATAAAATGTAAAGTCAAAGTCCCCTCCTCAGAGGAACCCTCAACTACTGCCCTCACCAGCCTGTTTTCCCCTAGCGCCATCTCCTGGACATCCCACAGTAAGCATCCCTCACTCATTTCTGAGCTCTTCAACTGGAGGTTTGTCCAGATCTACACCATCATTACTATTCGTAATCCAACCCCGCTATGAAAGGTGAGCGCTCTGTCCCCATGTGGGAAGCGCTCTGCCCTTCCACCCACTCCCATTTCTACAGGGGATTTGTATGCAGTTTTTACTGTATGTTCTGTTATATTTTTTTTTTAAGACGAAGTCTCGCTCTGTCACCAAGGCTGGAGTGCAGAGGCACGATCTCGGCTCACTGCAACCTCTGCCTCCTGGGTTCAAGCAATCCTCCTGACTCAGCCTCCCGAGTAGCTGAGATTACCTGACCTCAGGTGGCCTGCCGGCCTTGGCCTCCCAAAGTACTGGGCTTACAGGCCTGAGCCACCGCACCCGGACGGTGTTCTTTCTTTCTTAAATGTTTGGAGGAATTCACTAGTGAAGCCATCAGAACCTGTAGTTTTCATTTTTTGTTTGAGACAGGGTCTCACTGTGTCCCCCAGGCTGGAGTGCAGGGGCGTGATCACGGCTCACTGCAGTCTTTAACTCCCAAGCTCAAGAGATTCTCCAACCTCAGTCTCTCAAACTTGGAATTACAAGTGTGAGCCACCGCACCAGCCTTGGACCTGCAGTTTTCTTCATGGGAAGGGGCACTCAACATCTCTAACAGATATAACTACTCAGATTTTGTTTCTTCTCGTGTCAATATTGCTAAATTTTGTTTTCCAAGGAAACTGTCTGTTTTCTCTATGTTGCCAATTTTTATTTGTATTTTTTTGAGATAGAGTCTCACTCTGTCGTCCAGGCTGGAGTGCAGTGGGGTGATCTTGGCTCACTGCAACCTCCACCTCCTGGGTTCAAGCGATTCTCCTACCTCAGCCTCCTGATTAGTTGGGACTACAGGTACCTGCCACCATACCCGGCTAATTTTTTTTTTTTTTTTGTATTTTTAGTAGAGGTGGGTTTTCACCACGTTGGCCAGGCTGGTCTCAAAGTCCTGACTTCAAATGATCCACCTACTTCAGCCTCCCAAAGTGCTGGGCTAACAGGTGTGAGCCACCGTGCCCGGCCTACGTTGCCAAATGTATTGGCTTAAGTTGTTCCTAATATCCTCCTGCTATCCTATAGTTAGGAACTGTATTAATGTCTCATTTTTCATTGCTTTTGATAAAAATTTGTGTTTTCTTTCTTTTTTCCCCCCTTGATTAGTATTAATCTTTTCAGAAAAACATTTTTTGATTTTATTGATTTTTCTCTCCTACGTATCTGCTAATTCCTACTTGTCCTCCACAGATGCAGCTTGGCTGTCTCCTTAAGGAAGCTCTCCTGGACTTGCCCACGCTGGGTTAGGTGCCCCCTCTGGGCTCTCTCAGCCCCTTGGGCTCCTATATCCCAGCCCTGACCAATCCTGGGAATCACTGGTGACAGATCTGTCTCCTCCACTGGACCATAAGCTCTGCAAGGGGTGGGCCTAGGGCTGTTTTGCTCACTCTTGCATTTCATACCTAGGCTAATACCATGGCACATTTCTGCCTGGGGCATGATCTCGGCACACTGAAACCTCTACCTCCCAGGTTCAAGTGATTCTCCTGCCTCAGGCTCCCGAGTAGCTGGGATTACAGGCGTCTGCCACAACCGGCTAATTTTTAAAATTTTTTTTATTTTTAGTAGAGATGGGTTTTCACCATGTTGGCCAGGCTGGTCTCGAACTCCTGTCCTCAGGTGATCCACCCACTTCAGTCTCCCAAAGTGCTGGGATTACAGGCATGAACCACCAAGCCTGGCCCCTCCACTCCTCTTTTTCTGTCTTTTTCCATTTCTTTTCTTTTCTTTTTTTTTTCTTGAGACAGAGTCTCACTCTCGCCCTGGCTGGAGTGCAGTGGCACACTCTCGGCTTAACTGCAATCTCTGCCTCCCAGGTTCAAGAGATTCTCCTGCCTCAGCCTCCCAAGCAGCTGGGCCACCACGCCCGGCTAATTTTTGTATCTTTAAGTAGAGACAGGGTTTCACCATGTTGGTGAGGCTGGTCTCAAACCTCTGATCTCGTGATCCACCCGCCTCAGCCTCCCAAAGTGCTGGGCTTACAGGCGTGAGTCACCACACCTGGCTCCCAATTCATCGTTTTTTTTGTTTTTTTTTTTAAAAAACTCTTGAAGGTACCAATTCATCTTTTAAATCTCAGCTGGACTGTCCCTTCCTCCAAGAAGCCCTCCCTGAACCACCGGATGGGTCAGATACATTTTCAAGGTTCTCAAAACTCCCTGGGCTTAACATGAGGCCAGGCTTAATAAGTAGCAGCAAGGGCTATTAAGCAAGGACTTCATAAATGGCAACCTGGACTCAAATCCTGGTTCTGTGACTTTCTGGATATGCAAGCTGAGCCTTGGTGTTTCCTCATCAGAACTGGGGGTCAAAATACTCAACTGGCAGGACTGGGAGAATGGCAATGACAGAGTAAGTGACAAAATGCTCAGTTTAGAAATGTTAACCTAATATCCTCTTCCCGACTCCTGTTAGGAATTTTATTCCTAGAAGTGCATCCTACCCACTGGTCTGAATCTACTCTTGGGCTACAGAGAATCGTTGTCCACCTCCTCCCGGACTCTCTTCCCCCAGACTCATTCCCTTTCATCTGTCTTCCATACCAGAGAATACTAACTCAGATGTCCCCTCCCGAGGAAGCCTTCCCTGACCTCCAGACCCCTAGGCTCCTCTATCCAAGCTCTGACTGCTCTGAGTCGTCACTGCATGTTGACAAGTCTGTCTCTCCAACTGGACTGTGAGGCGCATGCGGGCAGGGCCTGAGGCTAACTCAGTCACTGCACTGTCCCCCGCCTCAGATCAGGCGCAGAGCAGGCCCTCAGTGAACAAGCTGATCTGTGGAGGTCCCCATGGACACTGGGTATGGCTCCCTGTTCCTGGCTCCCCCGTCCCCCTTCTCTCTCTCCCTCTCCTGATGCTTTTGGGGTTATCTGTCCCCTCAAGAGAATGTGGCATCACCCCTCCTCCCAGAGATGTGTGCTTCTCTAGGCTCCAGGCACCCCTCCATCCATCTGTCTCTGCTACAGACCCTTTTCTTGGCCTCAGTGGCTGGCATTTCTCAGGGCACCATCTCCCAAACCCTCTTCTCACTCAACTGTCACATGCACTTCCAGGGGCCACTCAGAACTTCAGGACCCAAACTCCTGGGCTCAGATCTCGCTCCGCCCCGGAGCTCCAGACATTCTAGGTCACAACACAGTGGCTGACCAGGCCCAGGGAGGAGATTTCCAGGGGAAAAGAGGGCTATCTTAACCCACAGAGTCAAGTAAAGGGACGTACTTGGCCGCAGTTAACTGTTGTTCAAGCATTTTTCTGAGCACGAAACCGCAGGTGGCTGGAATGCAACCCTTTCCTCAGGAAATGGGCTGCTAGGATGCAACACTTCCCCTCCATGGTGGGGGACTGGGGCCTTCGGGGTTTATGGACAAATAAGACAGGAGAAAGTGTCTCTCCCCACTATTGGGAATACGCCTGCACTTGATGACTGCTTCCTTGTAAAATGAAGGAGAGGTATTCCTCATAAGGGCCACTACTCTACTGTGAGTGACAGTGAAGAGTCGTCATAAGGACACAGCAGCGACTGCTGGAGCCCAGGATGGCAAGAGGGCCATGATGGACATGCTGGCTACTGAGAGCCTAAGTCCCGAGGAACGGGTATCCGGAACTGTTCACTAGTGAGGAGGGAGAGCTATTTAATATGGGAGAGGGAGACGAAAAACATTAAATCCTTCCCTTCCATACAAGGAAGTCAACTGAGCATAAAAGGGAAAAAATAGTAAAAAATGAGAAAAAAATTTCCAAATGAGGAATGTTGAGAAATTCCCTTATTAAGGCCGGGCCTGGTGGCTCACACCTATAATCCCAGCACTTTAAAGAGGCTGAGGCAGGTGGATCACTTGAGGTCAGGAGTTGGAGACCAGCCTGGCCAACGTGGTGAAACCCTGTCTCTACTCAAAATAAAAAATTAGGCGAACGTGGTGGCACATGCCTGTAATCCCAGCTACTTGGGAGGCTGGGGCAGAACTGCTTGAACCCGGGAGGCGGAGGTTGCAGTGAGCCGAGATTGCACCACTGCCCAGCCTGGGCAACAGAGTGAGACTCAGTCTCAAAAAAATAAATAAATAAAAGAAATGAGGCCGGGCGCAATGGCTCACACCTGTAATCCCAGCACTTTGGGAGGCCGAGGCGGGCAGATCACAAGGTCAGGAGTTTGAGACCAGACTGACCAACATAGTGAAACCTCTTCTCTACTAAAAATACAAAAGTTAGTTGGGCATGGCAGCTGGTGGGTGCCTATAATCCTAGCTACTCAGGAGGCTGAGGCAGGAGAATCACTTAAACCCAGGAGGCGGAGGCTGCAGTAAGCCATGATCACGCCACTGCACTCCAGCCTGGACAACAAGAGCAAGACTCCGTCTAAAAAAAAAAAAATGACACCTAAATGAACGTGGGTTTCTGGAGAAGATCCTGGAACAGGCAGAAAAGGACACCTGTGGAAACACTGCTGAGATGGGAATGAGGCCTGCAGGCTGGTTAATGGCATTAGAGCAGTGTTAATTTCCTGGGTCACCTCACTGCGTTGTGGTTATGTAAAATGTTATCATCTGGAGACTCTGAGTGAAAGGTATGTGGGAACTTTCTGTACTATTATTGTAACTTCTCTGTGAGTCTAAAATTAGTTCAAAGCAGAGAAATGAAAACAGAAACAGCCCCCAGGTGGCTAGACTGTGACGAAATGGACCTTCTCACCCATTTGCTGGTGCAAGTGTAAATCTGTGTGCACCCTGGAGTCAGTTATTCTGCTTCTGGGAATTTATGCCAGGTTCACCTGTCCAGGTGCAAAAGGCCTTGTTGGGCTCCTTAATCCTGCAGCATAGTTTATGATAACAATTAAAAAGCCAGGAGAGACCCTACGACACTATCTATAATCTCATAAATTCCAGCATTTCTGTCAGCAATTGAAAGAGAGTAAGGAAGTCTTGTTTTCGTTTTGAGACAGGGTTTCACTCTGTCACCCAGACTGGAGTACAGTGGCAAGATCACGGCTCACTGTAGCCTTGAATCGTGGGGATCAAGCAATCCTCCCACCTCAGCCTCCCAAGTAGCCGAGACTACAGGCGAAAACCAGCATGCCTGGCTAATGTGTGTGTATATATATATATTTTGTTGTTGTTGTTGTTGTTGTTTTGTTTTGTTTTATTTTTTTGAGACAGAGTGTCACCCTTGTTGCCCAGGCTGGAGTGCAGTGACGCAATGTCGGCTCACTGCAACCTCCACCTCCCAGGTTCAAGTGATTCTCCTGCCTCAGCCTCCCGAGTAGCTGGGATTACAGGCACATGCCTGACTAATTTTTGTATTTTTAGTAGAGACAAGGTTTCGTCATGTTGGCCAAGATGGTCTTGATCTCCTAACCTCAGGTGATCCACCCACCTCGGCCTCCCAAAGTGCTGGGATGACATGGGATTACAGGCATGAGCCACTGTGCCTGGCCAATTATTTATTTATTTATTTATATTTTTTTGAGACAGAGTCTTGCTCTGTTGCCCAGGCTGGAGTGCAATGGCATGTTCTTGGCTCACTGCAACCTCTACCTCCCAAGTTCAAGCAATTCTCCTGCCTTAGCCTTCCAAGTAGCTGGGATTACAGGAGCACATGACCACACCTGGCTAATTTTTTATATTTTTAGTAGAAACGGGGTTTAACCATGTTAACCAGGCTGGTCTCGAACTCCTGATCTCAGATGATCCTCCCACCTCAGCCTCCCAAAGTGCTGGGATTACAGGCGTGAGCCTCCGTGTCCAGCCAAAACGATCAGGGCTTTTTTTTTCTTTAATAGAGATGAGCTTTTGCCATGTTGCTTAGGCTGATCTTGAACTCCTGAGCTCAAGCAATCTGCCTGCCTTGGCCTCCCAAAGTGCTGGGATTACCAGTGTGTGCCACTGTGCCTGGCCAAAACAGATAATTAAAACTTTTTTCAAAAAAATCAAACAGGCCACCTTGGCCCCGGGATTCCTGGTTAAGCCTATACCTCTGCTCCCTCCTCAAGCCCAAGTAAAATAGCAGTCATGGATGGAAAGATAGCAGAAGCCACAAAAACAAAGGAGGTTGGGGGAGTAGACATAAGGGGAGGGAATCAGTGCAAGCCTCAAACTGAGGTGGGAGCAGATGGCTGAGAGGTAACTAAGCCAGCAGGGAGGCTGAGACCTAGGCACCTATGGGAAGGGGGCAGGGGAAAGGGCGGTGGCAAGAAGCAGAAGGAACTAGAGACTAGGGCCACACATGCCAGGTGACTCTGAGAGTGGGGTTAAGCTCAGGACCCCTCCTTGACTGAGGGGTGAACAAGGAAGACTCTGGGAACAGCCCAGGGAGCAAGTGTCACGTTGAAAACAAGCCAGTTCCTCTGGCATGGGGCTGGTGGGCAATGCAGACATCAAGAGCCCACTCAGCCTTGCCCTTCAACTCCAGTGACCCTGCCTGGTGTTGCTGGGGATAAAACCACACCTGACACTGAGGTCTAGATAGGGGCCCTGCTTAGCTGTGAGCCTGGCCATGGGGTGATGGGGATGGGAAAGATCTGGGCCAAAGACATCCCAGTGGCTCCCAGACCCCTGCTCCTCTGTCTCCCTCCAAAGCCATTTAAAAATACACCAACCAGCTCTTTTTTAAGAGTTTGCATTGTTCCTTGCTGCCTTTGAAGTTCCACCTACATTTTACTTTCTCTATAAAGTTTTATCCTAATGTGACTCTTTTATGCTCAAATGTCCTATCATATGTCTCTGAAACAAAAATGTATCTATAAATTAAAATAAAAAATTTCATTCTTTGTTATTTTAGTTAAAGTTTTTCTCTTAGATTGAATTATCAAGTAATTGCTTATACAACTGACAGAAACAACATGCATTATATAATTGATGTCTTGGCCAGGCACAGTGGCTCACACCTGTAATCCCAGCACTTTGGGAGGCCAAGGCATCTGGGTCATGAGGTCAGGGGTTCAAGACCAGCCTGGCCAATATGGTGAAACCCTGTCTCTGCTAAAAATACAAAAATTAGCTGGGCATGGTGGCACATGCTTGTAATCCCAGCTACTCTGGACATTGAGGCGAGAGAATTGTTTGAACTGGGACCCGGGAGGCGGAGGTTGCAGTGAACCAAGATACTGCCACTGCACTCCAGCCTGGGAGATAGAGTGAGACTCCCTCTCAAAAAAAAAAGAAAAAAGTAATAAATGTAATAAACTGGCCAGGTGCAGTGGCTCACACTTGTATCCCAGCACTTTGGGAGGCCGGGCGGGAGGATCATTTGAGCTGGGCATGGTGGCAGGCGCCTATGATCCCAGCTGCTCACGAGGCTGAGGTAGGAGGTTCACTTGAGCCCAGGAGGTTCAGGCTGCAGTGAGCTGTGTTTGTGCCACTGCCCTCCAGCCTGGGTGACAGAAGGAGACCCTGTCAAGAAGAAAGAAGAAGGAGGAGGTGAGGAGGAGGAAGAAGGAAGAAGAAGGAAGAAGAAATAAACTATTGATATATGCAGCAAGAAGTATCCCAAAAGTATCAAATGGCCAGGTGTGGTGGCTCACGCCTGTAATCCTAGCACTTTGGGAGGCCAAAGTGCGTGGATCACCTGAGATCAGGATTTCAAGACCTGCCTGGCCTACATAGCGAAACCCTGTCTCTCTACTAAAACTACAAAAAAATTAGCCAGGCATGGTGGTGTGCACCTGTAATCCCAGCTACTCAGGAGGCTGAGGCAGGAGAATCGCTTGATCCCGGGAGGTGGAGGTTGCAGTGAGCCGAGATTGCACCATTGCACTCTAGCCTGGGCGACAGAGTGAGACTTAATCTCGAAAATAAAAAGTATTAAATGAACAAAAGCTAAACATAAAATTCATAGTGTATGATTCCATTTACATAAGGTTGAACAACAGGCAGAACTAATCAATAAGCAGAGAAGTCAGATAGGGAGAGAGAGCAGGGAACTTTCTAGATGACAATGTTTTATATCCTGGGTCTTAGTTACATGGGTGTGTACATTTACCAATACTCACTGAACTGTAGCCTTTAGATCTCAACACTGCATTGTATAGATCTCAACAAAGAATATACCAAAATAATCAAGGGCTAGTAATTAAACATAAGAGGAGGAGTTTGGGAACCACTGGGGATGTGACTTCGATTTTTTTGAGATGGAATCTTGCTCTGTCACCCAGGCTAAAGTGCAGTGTCGTGATCTTGGCTCACTGCAACCTCTGCCTCCCAGGTTCAAGCAATTCTCCTGCCTCAGCCTCCCGAGTAGCTGGGACTACAGGCACACTGCGCCATGCCCAGCTAATTTTTTCGGCTGGTCGTAAACTGCTGGGCTCAGGCAATCCACCCGCCTAGGCTTCCCAAAGTGCTGGGATTACAGGTGTGAGCCACCGTGCCTGGCCCAGGGTGGAGGGGGAGGATAAAACCGGGATGGTCATAAACTCGCTAATAAGGCAGTTAAGATCATTTGCTGAGACAGTGGAAAGCATGTTAAGTGAAAGCTGTTATTATCAGTCAAGAAATTATTATTCAGGGTAAACATAGCTTCAAGCCAGTCTCTCCCCTGGTTGCTCTTCCCCAGATGTGATCCAGCCAGATGATGATGATGATGATGATTTTGAGACACGGTCTCACTCTGTCACCCAAGCTGCAGTGCAGTGGTATGATCTCAGCTCACTACAACCTCAGCCTCTGGAGGTCAAGTGGTCCTCCAGTTTCAGCCTCCCAAAATGCTGGGATCACAGGTGTTAACCACCGCACCTGGCAATCCTGCCCGTTTATTTATTTATTTATTTATTTATTTTATTTATTTTTTGAGACAGAGTCTTGCTCTGTCACCCAGGCTGGAGTGCAGTGGTGCGATCTTGGCTCGCTGAAACCTCTGCCTCCTGGTTCCAAGTGATCCTCCTGCCTCAGCCTCCCAAATAGCTGGGATTACAGGCATGCACCCCCACACCTGGCTAATTTTTGTATTTTTAGTAGAGATGAGGTTTCACCATGTTGGCCAGGCCTGGTCTTGAAATCTTGATCTCAGGTGATCCCCGATTCAGCCTCCAAAAGTGCTGGGATTACAGGGATGAACCACTGCGTCCCACCCAATCCAGCCAGTTTTGAGCTTGCTCTAAAGGTGCCCCAAGTGTTAACAGAACTGTATGGGCCACGATAGCGGGGTAGTGCTTCCTCCCAGAGACCTGGCTTAATCTTTCCATTACAGCAACCCGAGACTGCAGCAACACACAGTGGTCCAGTTACCAGAGGGGACTGGTTCCATCTGCCCAGCATCTTGGGGGATCCTATCTCCCTAACTTTTGGTTCAAGGGATTCAGGAGGAGGTAACCACACTCCTGAGCCTGACCAATTAGGGCACTGCATTCCCTGGCTACAGAGACGGTGCTGGGATGGGGATGCGACGCAGGGTGGGTCGCTGGATTCAGCCTGGGAATTTGGCGGGAAATCCAGGATGAAGCACCTCTCTGTACCCTGGCATCACTAGGCAAGTAACTAATACTCTTAAATGGGCCTCATGAGAACAGGGATCTTTGTTCTGTTGACTACTGAGTCATGCCTCTTAGAACAGTTCCTGGCACACAGCAGGGACTAAATAAAGATCTGCTGAGTTAGTGAATTACTCAGCCTCCTAATGGACTGAAGCACAGCCACACCCCAGAAAATGATCCCCACCTCTCCTCTCCTCCCAGGCCTGGAGAGACCAACTGAACTTCGTATAGAGGACCCTCCGGAGTTTCTAAGGCTCAGAGGAAGCAGTTAACAGACAGGCTGAGGCCGAGCACAGTGGCTCACACCCTGTAACCCCAGAGCTTTGGGAGGGCAAGGCAGGCGGATCACTTGAGGTCAGGAGTTCAAGACCTGCCTGGCTGACATGGTGAAACTAAAAATACAAAAATTAGCCGGGCGTGGGGGCGCACGTCTGTAATCCCAGCTACTCAGAAGGCTGAGGCAGGAGAATCGCTTGAACCCAGGAGGCGGAGGTTGTAGCGAGCTGAGATCACACCACTGCACTCCAGCCTGCATGAAGTGAGACTACATCTCAAAACAAAAAAAACAAACAAAAAAGAAAAGAAAAGAAAAAAGACTTCAGAACAGCTTTAGTGCTCCTGATTACCAGTGCTACTTGATATTATTCTTTGTAATATTAGTCTTTCTAATTCTATCCTCCCTGCCTCCATTACAGTTTAGAAGCCCATACTCATCACCGCGACCTCCCATACACCAAGGGATGGGAGGTGACCCGGCTGTGGTAAACTGGCAGTGAGGGAAGTTTCCTGGGGGCCTCTGAAAAAGGATAGGATTTTCCTCCTTAAGATGTTCCCCTTACTTAACTGGCCACCTGCCCCTCCATACACACACACACACACACACAGACTTCCTCCCTTATGAAGCATAAAGGCACGATGTCCAGAGCCACAGCAGCCCTACTGAGGCAATGAGGACTGCCTGAGCATCAACACGGCAGAGACAGAGTCCTCAGGTTCCCAGTGACACCACTGAGCCACCACAACAACCACAAAGAGGACTTCCTCAGGGCCTCCTATAAAGCCAGCAAAAAAACACCCTTTTGATTTAAGGACCGATTGACATTTACTGGCTGGGTTTTCAATTAATTACAGATGAGCATAAACTGATACACAGCTACACCAGGGTCAATGACAGAGATGACCTCTGGCACTTTCACAGGCAGGTGCCATCCCCAGGCTGACACAGGCGCCCTCTCCTGTCCACTTGGCATATTGCTTGCGGCCAGGGCAAGTAGATTCCCTGGGATGCACTAAGGTTGCAACTCAGCCAGCCCTCTATGCAGAGCCTTCTGAAAAAGAGTCCTGTTCAGAAATCGGCCAGAAGATTTAGCCATGAGCGCATGAGCAAATTCCAGCAAATGCCTCGGCATAATAAGGAGTGGAACTAAAAAAGGAGCAGTGAGATTAAATGCAGCCAATGACACACTTCCTCCATCTGAGTCTGTGTGCCTTAGTTAGGTCTTTGCCAGCTGTGACAGCCACCAAGAATGTCAAAGCCAGCGGGAGCAGTGGCTCACACCTGTAATCCCAGTACTTTGGGAGGCTGAGGCAGGCAGATCACGAGGTCAGGAGTTCAAGACCAGCCTGGCCAACATGGTGAAACCCTGGCTCTACTAAAAATATAAAAAATTAGCCAGGCGAAGTGGCAGGCACCTGTAATCCCAGCTGCTCAGGAGGCTGAGGCAGAAAAATCACTTGAACCTGTGAAGCAGAGGTTGTAGTGAGCTGAGATCATGCCACTGCACTCTAGCCTGGGCAACAAGAGTGAAACTGTCTCAATAAAAAAAAGGGGGGGGGGCGTTCAAAATGGCTTTCACTAGGCTAATCTCAACGTGTTGGCAGGGCTATGTAACTTTCTGGAGTCTCCAGTGGAGAATCCGTCTCCTCGGCTTTTCCAGCTTCCAGAGGCTGCCCACACTCCTTGGCTCATGCCTCCCTTCCTCCATCTTCAAGGCCAGCGGGGCAGCATTTTCAAATCATTCCCTCTCCTGCCTCCCTCATTCCTTTATAAGGCCCCCTGTGATCACACTGACCTGACCTGCGTCATTCAAGATCACCTCCCCATCCCCAAATCCTTTACTTCATCACAGCTGCAAAGTCATCTTTGCTGTGCATGGTAACATATTCAACAGGTTCTTGGGATTACGATGTGGACATCTTTGGGGGACCAGTCACTCTACTGCCTATCGTGTGTGGTAAACCAGAAAAAGGATCAGCACACGCCAAAGGAATAAGCAGAGATGAGCTGGTATTTTCCCACTGCCCAGAGACATCTCACAGCCTCCCTGGAAGCGCCAAAAGTGCACTTTGCAGGCGTGGGCTCAACCTGCCTCGAATCACCTACCTCCTTTACTTTTGGGTTAAAATAATTTAAACAAAGGAATTCTGTGTTTAAAAAGATCTTTGCCTCCGCAGCATGGTGCATCATCGATGATTTATGCTTCTAGCATGTACTGTTCTTTCCTCGGGCAGCCACAGCTACCGCTCCAGCCTCTCCTGTGAGACAGCTGGGCCCAGCCTGCTGAGTCAAAAGCATCTCAGCCAAAGGTACAGATAGATACTGCATTTATTGGTCAGCTCAGGACGCCTGGTGTGAGAGAATGCAGGGCCGCCGGTGCACCCTGGGAAATTCCAATCGCCATGGCTGGGGGCCAGAGCAAAGGGCAATTAGCAGTGTGAAGACAATAATAATGTAATTAAAAGGTGCAAATGCAAGAAACCAGTGTATCGCAGTATCTGGTGCATCTCCAGCTCCACCTGTCCCTGACTGAGTCCAGATCTGTCTGCCCAACCTGCCCCTCCTCCAGCCGGCCCTCACACCCAATCCACAGGAAATCCTGCCGGCTCTACCTTCTAAACAAATCTACTGGTTATTCATTACTAAGAGGAAAAGGAAAGGTTCTTGATATGGTTACACCTTAACCAAGCAACCCAAATTACCATCACAAATGACGGAACAAACAGACCTCAGGGCCCCCCTGAAGGGATGTCCTTGATGTCCTTAGGAGGCACCTAAGTCTGTGGAACGCAAATCCAATCAGGGGAAGCAATCAGGAGACTCCAGAATTCTCGACAGGCTACCAATCAGACAACTGGCTCCAATGTCAATGTCATAAAAAAAACAAGGGCAGGGATACTATTCTAAAGCAGGGTCAGCAAACTCTTCCTGTAAAGGGGCAGAGTAAATATTTTAGATTTTGAGGCCAAGGTATAGTGGCTCACGCCTGTAACCCTGAAACTGCCTTTGTAAAATTATGACTGACAGTGAAAGAGATCTAACTTGACTGACTCCATCTTGCTTCTAACCTCCAAGCTGTCCTTGTTCATTCCTGGGCTGAACTCACTTTGGGAGAAACTTAGTTTATAGTTTAAACAAATAGCCCTTTCCCAAAGCAGACCTCCTTTTTGCCTGGGGACTAGATTGCCTTTGTAGGACTAACACTGGCCACAAGACCAGAAATTATGGTTTAGGAATCATCCAGCTGGAGGCTACAAGATTCTGACCTAAACTGCTCCTAATATCAGTGCTTGAGATATTTTGCAGACCCTGCACTTGATGAATCAGCTGGCCCCTCCCAGATCAATAAACTGGCTCATCTGATCTTGTAGCCACCCCCCCACCGCAACCCAGGAACTGACTGAGTGCAAGAAGATAGCTCCGACTCCTTGTGATTTCATCTCTGACCAATCACCCCTAGCTCACTGGCTCCCACCCCTACCCCACCAAGTTATCCTTAAAAACTCTGCTCCCTAAATGGAGACTGATTTGAGTAACAATAAAACTCCAGTCTCCCACACAGCTGGCTCTGCGTGAATTATTCCTCCTCTTTTGCAATTCCCCTGTTTGGATGCATTGGGTCTGTCTAGGTAGCAGGCAAGGTGAACCCCTTGGGTGGTTACAACACCAGCACTTTGGGAGGCCGAGGTGGGAAGATCACTTGAGGTCAGGAATTCAAGAACAGCCTGGCCAACATGGTGAAACCCTGACTCTACTAAAACTACAAAAATTAGCTGGGAGTAGTAGTGCACACTTGTAGTCCCAGCTACTTGGGAGGCTGAGGCAGGAGAATCGCTTAGGAGATGGAGGTTGCAGTGAGCCGAGATCGTGACACTGAACTCCAGCCTGGGAGATAAAGCAAGACTCTGTCTCAAAAATACATAAATAAATAATAGTTTAGGTTATGTAGGCCACACAAACTCAATTCTGCAGCCACAGACAATACATAAACAAATGGGGGTGGCTGTGTTACCATAAAACTTTATTTACAAAGTCAGGCAGTGGGCCGGATTGCCAAACCCTGTTGTAAATTAAAGAGGCATGATAGTAAATTTTTTTCCTAGGGCAATTATTGCTATCTAATATGCTTCACATTTTAACTATTTTTTTTATTTTTTTGAGATGGAGTCTCACTCTGTCGCCCAGGCTGGAGTGCAGTGGTACAGTTCAGCTCACTGCAACCTCCGCCTCCTGGGTTCAAGCGATTCTCCTGCCTCAGCCTCCTGAGTAGCTGGGATTACAGGTGAGTGCTACTACCCTCGGCTAATTTTTGTATTTTTAGTAGAGATGGGGTTTCACCATGTTGGCCAGGATGGTCTCAATCTCCTGACCTCGTGATCCACCCGCCTCGGCATCCCAAAGTGCTGGCATTACAGGTGTGAGCCACTGCGCTCAGCCAACTATTTATTTCATTTATTGTCTGGCTTCCTCTTCCATAAGAATGTAAGGTACCCGAGGGCAAGCTGTTTTGTTTTCTTCCTGGCTGTTGTATCTATAACATCTACATGACAGCCATGACCCCATACCAGCCACTGACTTCACATTTTACATCCATTTACTTAATCTCCACAACAGCACAATAAGTATTACTCATAGCATAATGCATATACAGTACACACACAACACGAGAATCACAACAGTATCTACTTCATCAGGATTGGTGAGGACTCAATACCAGAGGCTGGGAGGTGCTTAGCACATAGCTTGGCACAAAGTGCAAGGCCATTTCTGTGATTATTACATCATACCCACTGTACAGAAGTGGAAACTGAGGCTCAGAGGGGGCTAAATGACGTGCCCAAAGTCACCAGTCTGGGCAGGGATTCAAAGCTATGTCAGTCTGACTCCAGAGGCCATTTTCTAAACCACAATGCTAAGAGTGTCACAGTGTTTGGAAGATAGGCAGAGAGGAAACAAACTGGGTGCAAGAATCCAGAGCCCGAAGTTCCACCTCTGGCACCAATCTCCGCAGATGACCTGCGCAATTAACTTCGGCCCTCAAGGCCTCAATTTTTCCTTCTATAAACCAGAGGAAGTCATTCCTCTTTCCTGAGATGGGGACAAAACAGTTGTGGGGATCAAACGAGACGGCTAACAGTAAAGCACTTTGGTAACTGTGAAATCTAATACTTTCCCACTCTACGATCTGCAGCCCCAACAAAGACCCCACCAAACACCAAAGAACCTAGAATCCTGGGCCCTGGAAAGCAAACTTTAAGCATCCAGACTTACAGCGGGGAAAGGTGCACTCCCTTAACCATATGGGCTTTGTGTATGCTCTCCCTCTGCCCCCACGCTTTCCTTGCTGTTGGTTCCAGTGTTGTCTTCACCCTTCAGGTCCTAGTTCAGATGTCTCCTCTGCCAGGAACCCCATGCCAGGTCAGGCAGGTGCCCAGTAGACTCCACCATCTCAGCTCTGCCCACTGATGGGGAATAGATCCATCCCCGCTGGACTAGGAATTCCTTGAGGGCACAGATTGATGCTGGCTGGGTCCCTGCTGTTTTGCCAGCATTGCCAGCACAAGGCCTGGCACAGGGCAGAATCTCACAAAATACTAGCTAAAGGAAGTAATGAATGGATGGAGAGATGAATGGTGTATAACTACCCAAGGAGTTCATTCACCTTGCCCGCTGCCTAGACAGAGCCGATTCATCAAGACAAGAGAACTGAAAGAGAAAGAGTAATTCACGCACAGCTGGCTGTGCGGGAGGCAGGAGTTTTATTTCTTTTTAATTAATTAATCTTTTTTGAGACGGAGTTTCGCTCTTGTTGCCCAGGATGGAGTGCAATGGCACAATCTCAGCTCACCACAACCTCCACCACCTGGGTTCAAGCAATTCTCCTGCCTCAGCCTCCAGAGTAGCTAGGACTACAGGCGCACGACACCATGCCCAGCTAATTTTTGATTTTCAGTAGAGACGGGGTTTCATCATGTTGACCAGGATGGTCTTGATTTCTCGATCTCATGATCCACCCACCTCGGCCCCCTCAAAGTGCTGGGATTACAGGTGTGAGCCACCACACCCAGCCAGGAGTTTTATTATTACTCAAATCAGTCTCCCTGAGCATTCAGGGAGCAGAATCCTTTTTTTTTTTTTTTTGAGACTAGTTTCACTCTTTTGCCCAGGCTGAAGTGAAGTGGTGTGACGGAGGCGGCTCAATGCGACCTTCGTCCCACGGGTTCAAGAGATTCTCATGCTTCAGCTTCTCAAGTAACTGGGATTATAGGTGGTCGCCACCATGCCTTGCTAACTTTTGTATTATTTTAGTAGAGATGGGGTTTCACTATGTTGGCAAGACTGGTCTCAAACTCCTGACCTCAGGTGATCCACCCACCTCGGGGACCTCCCAAAGTGCTGGGATTACAGGCATCAGCCAATGGGACCGGCTGGAGCAGAGTTTTGTTGTTGTTGTTGTTTTTATTATTATACTTTAAGTTCTGGGGTACATGCGCAGAATGTGCAGGTTACATAGTTATACATGTGCCGTGGTAGTTTGCTGCATCCACCACCCCGTCATCTACATCAGGTATTTTTCCTAATGCTATTCCTCCCCCAGCCCCCTACCCCCTGACAGGCCCTAGTGTGTACTGTTCCCCTCCCTGTGTCCATGTGTTCTCATTGTTCAACTCCCACTTATGAGTGAGAACACGTGGTGTTTAGTTTTTGGTTCTTGTGTTAGTTTGCTGAGAATGACAGTTTCCAGCTTCATCCATGTCCCTGCAAAGGATATGAACTCATCCTGTTTTATACCTGCATAGTATCCCATAGTATATAATTGCCACATTTTCTTTATGCAGTCTATCATTGATGGGAATTTGGGTTGGTTCTAAGTCTTTAATATTGTGAACAGTGCCAAAATAAACATAGTGTGCATGTGTCTTGATAATAGAATGATTTATAATGCTTTGGGTATATACCCAGTAATGGGATTACTGGCTCAAATGGTATTTCTAGTTCTAGATCCTTGAGGAATCGAATCGCCATACTGTCTTCCACAAATTACACTCCCACCAACAGTGTCAACACATTCCTATTTCTCCACATCCTCTCCAGCATTTGTTGTCTCCTGATTTTTTAATGATCGCCATTCTAACTGGCATGAGACGGTACCTCATTGTGGTTTTGATTTGCATTTCTCTAATGACCAGTAATGATGAGCTTTTTTTCATATGTTTTCATATGTTTGTTGGCTGCATAAATGTCTCCTTTGGGAGACGTGTCTGTTCATATCCTTTGCCCACTTTTTGATGGGGTTGTTTTTTTCGTGTAAATTTGTTGAAGTTCTTTGTTGACTCTGGATATTAGCCCTTTGTCAGATGGACAGATTGCAAAAATTTTCTCCCATGTTGTAGGTTGCCTGTTCACTCTAATGTTAGCTTCTTTTGGTGTGCAGAAGCTCTTTAGTTTAATTAGATGCCATTTGTCTATTTTGGCTTTTGTTGCCATTGGAGCAGTTTTTAAGGATAACGTTGTGGGTGGGGGGAAGCCAGTGAGCCGGGAGTGCTGAATGGTCAGATGCAATCATAGGGAGTCCGAGATGTCTTCTTGCACTCAGTCAGCTGCTGGGTGTGGGGGCCACAAGATCAGATGAGCCAGTTTATTGATCTGGGAGGGACCAGCTGATCCACCAAGTGCAGGGTCTCCAAAATAACTTAAGCACTGATCTCAGGAGCATTTAGGGAGGGCCAGAATCTTGTAGCCTCCAGCTGCATGATTCCTAAATCATAATTTCTAATCTTGTAGCTAATGTTAGTCCCCAGAAAAGAAGGAGGTCTGCTTTGGGAAACAGCTGTTACTGTGTTTGTTTAAACTATAAACTAAGTTTCTCCCGAAGTTAGCTCAGCCTTCGCCCAGAATGAACAAGGACAGCTTGGAGTCTGTTAAGTTGGATCTCTTTCATTGTCTCAGTCATAATTTTGCAAAGGTGGTTTCAGTGGTTCCCTGATCCAGCCAATTATGCTAAATTCCCTTATTTTATGTTCCCACATAGCACACAGATCACCTTTCTAAAGTAGTTTATATTTTGGGTGTTTACTTGCCCTTTATTTCAATTGGCTGATAGATTGAGAACAGTCTCACTCAGTCACCCAGGCCAGAGGGCAGTCGCATAATCTAGGCTCACTGCAGCCTCCACCTCCCGGGTTCAAGCGATTCTCCTGTTTCAACCTCACAAGCAGGTAGGATTATAGGTGAGCGCCACCACACACCCAGCTGATTTTTGCATTTTTAGTAGAGACAGGGTTTCACTAAGTTGGCCGGGCTGGTCTTGAACTCCTGGCCTCATGTGATCCACCCGCCTCAGCCTCCCAAAGTGCTGGTATTACAGGCGTGAGCCACTGCGCCGGACCTTACTATATGCCCTTTAGATCTGAGCTCGGGCAGCCCCTTCTAGACAGCCCTGCTGGCTTCATGTCCCTGGGTCAGCCAGCTCCTCTGAGCTCCGGGGCTCGCAATTTCCCGACCACTCTGGGTTGACAATGATGGATCAGGAGTGTATCTCCCAGTGCTGAGCAAAAAACCCGCAGTCTGTCTACCGAATGAAAGGACGGCGTATGAGCGCATTAATGAGTACACAGGTGAATGTCCTCTCTGGGTCAAAGTCCTCTTCCAGATTCCCAGGCCGTGCCCCCAGAACCCAGACTTCACTCCTGAACCATGCCCCTAACCCAGACTTACTGCCTAAAGTAAAACTGAGGCACGCCGATGTCCTAAACGGATAATATACAAGCACCTTCCACCTCCCAGATCAGTGGGGAATATGAGGCAGCGGGTGCAGCTTTGGAAATCGAGTCTCCCAAGAATGGCCGGGCAAACGACCCCGTCCGGTTTCTCCTGAGCCCCTCCCCAACTCCTCTGTCCCGGAAAGCACCGTCCAAATTTCTCCCATCCCTCCACTATTGGTTTAACAGGGCGTCAGTTTCCCAGCACTCTCTTCCCCTATTGGCTGGCATTTCCAAATCCCGCAGTGGCGCCTTGGCCTGCCCCTTACGCCACGCCACGCCCTCACTATTGGGCTATCCGCACGCCCCTCTATCAAGAGCCCTCCCTATTGGCCACTGGACTTTGCCGGTTCGGGCTGTGACTGGTCATGGACAGAAGTCCATCCCCTTAGCAACCACCTGAGAGGGGTTGGAAAAAGAAAAAGGTTGGAGGGAGTTGGGGTCAGACTCACGTTGAGCGGGCGGGAGGCAGATATAGGTCTTGAAGAACTCGCTTCGGCGGGCGGCCTCTTTAATGCGGTTGGCAAGCGGTTTGCTGACCTGGCGGATGCCCAAGTATAGCAGCTTCGCCATAGGGAACGCGCCCACCACCATCTTGGCGGTCTCACAGGGGCACGCGCAACCTTGCTGACTGGGCGGGGCGCCTCAACCTCTCCACTCCTCCCCCGCCCGCTCGGGGCCGTACGTGCGTCAGTACGCAAGTACGTACGCTCGGCGGAGGGAACTGCAGAGGCGCACCCTGACGTCACCGCGTCAAGCCTGACGTACCGACGTCCGTTCGCTGAATATGCAAATATACACGGAAGTGAGGCGGGTCAGGGGGCGGTGCCGTTAAACGGATGCTGGAAGGCGCGTGGATTCCCACGCCTGCCTTAGCCGACGTCACTGTGCTCTTTCGTGACGTCACGTACTGAGTTGGCGTCCCGCCCAAGGGAGCCTCTTAATTAGTCCTAATTAGTCCTATGAGTCCCAAATACACCTTCCCCTGTAATCTATGGCTCTCATTGGGATTAAGAGGAAGCCTCGTAGCCATATAGACCTTGGTTGGGATCCCAGCTCCGCCATTTCCTCGTTGTGTGATATTAGATGAGTGACATAACCTCTCTGGACTTCTGTAGACAGTATTACCGTCTACAAAATGGGAATCCTAATAGCACTTGCCTTTTGGGGTTATTGTGAGGCTTCTATGGGAATCTTGAGTGTAAAACAATGAATGGACCATGGGAGGTGCTTAGAATGGTGCCAGTAACATAGTTATACATTCAGAACAACCCTTACTACTATGCAGTTAATGATTGTATTATTATTACTAACTCCAGCCTGACGGTGCATTTCACCCCCAGAAATAATGAATCCAACCCTTTCCCAAGTAACTGACAAGGAGGCGGAGGCCCAGAGCCGGGCAGGGGATGGCACAAGGTTCCTGCGTAGGTTGATAGCCTAGCATCTTGGCTAATGAAACCATACCCGTTCTCAAGCAACCCAACTTCCTTCATTAGGGGGTAGGGTCCCCAGGGAGCTGGTTCAGAAAGAAGTTTAAGGACATGTCCCAGACTGTCCTCTCTTACCCAGCAGGGAGCAAAATCATGTAAACAATGTCAGGAAGGGGTTGAGAGAAATTCCTGGATGATGCAGTGCTGGTGGGTAATTGAGAATTTCTGGGAGGCAGAGGGACAGAAGAAAACAGGAACAGAGGACCGGCCGCCATGGCTCACGCCTGTAATCCCAGCACTTTGGGAGGCTGAGGAGGGTGGATCACCTGAGGTCAGGAGTTTGAGACCAACCTGGCCAACATGGTGAAACCCTGTCTCTACTAAAAATACTTTAAAAAAATAAAATAAAATAAACGGGCATGGTGGTGGGCACCTGTAATCCCAGTTACTCCAGAGGCTGAGGCAGAAGAATCACTTGAACCTGGGAGGCAGAGATTGCCTTGAGCTGAGATTGCGTGACTTTACTCCAACCCTGGTGACAGAGACTCCATCTCAAAAAAGAAAGAAAACAGGTACAGAAGAGTGGTGTATAGGAGGAAAACTACATTCAGCATACAGAATCAGGGGACCCTGGACTTCGTTGGCATCCACTCTGACTCTCTGAGTGTCCTTTGTCAAGCCCCTGGCACTGAGGGACCTGCATTTCCTCATCTGTAATGATGGTGCTGGTGTGTGAACCATGATACTCTGAATTACTAAGAATGCCAGGATTCCATAAACACACCCTTTCCCAGGGTCCCTTCCACACTGAAGGTATACAGGAACTTGGGACTATTTTACTTAAGGTCCATCATCCACTTGGGACCAACCGCCTTCACATTTTACAGACTGGTCAAGGTTGGCCAGAGGATGAAAAAGATTTGCCCAAAGTTCCAGAGGAAATCAGGAAATCAGCTGAAGCAGGAATGTCTTTCTTTCTTTCATTTTATTTTTATTTTTTTGAGACAGAGTCTCACTCTGTGGCCCAGGCTAGAGTGCAGTGGCGGGATCTCAGCTCACTACAAGCTCCGCCTCCTGGGTTCAAGTGATTCTCCTGCCTCAGCCTCCCCAGTAGTTGGGATTACAGGTTCGCACCACCATGCCCAGTTAATTTTTGTGTTTTTAGTATAAATGGGTTTTCACCATGTTTGCCAGGCTGGTCTTGAACCCCTGATCTCAATCAATCCTCCTGTCTCGGCCCCCCAAAGTGCTGGGATTACAGGTGTGAGCCACCGCGCCCGGCCTGAGGCTGGGATTTCTTGCATCTTGGGTTAGGGCCTCCTCCTGATCCCTGGGGGTGTTAGCCTGGAGCCTCAGGACCTACTGGGGGAGCTGAGGATCCCCACAATGGGTTCAGGAAACTTCTGGACTTGTACATGACTTTTTTTCTGTGTAAATCACTGCTGGTTACATCAGCTCTTAGTGCCTGACACACAGTAGGTGCCTAATAAATTTTATTGAATGAATGCAAATGAGCATTTGGTTGGAAGGGGTAGTGTCCAGGCTTTCATTTGATTCTTCAAGGAGACTGTGTTCAAAAAGTTTCTGTGGCTCACACCTGTAATCCTAGCACTTTACGAGGCCAACACCGGAGGATTGCCTGAAGCCAGGAGTTTGATACCAGCCTGGGCAACATAGCAAGGCCATGTCTCTACAAAAAAAAAAATTTTTTTTAATTAGCCAGGCACGGTGGTTTGCTCCTGTAGTCCCTGCTACTCAGGAGGCCGAGATGGAAACTCCACTGCACTCCAGCCTAGGCAACAGAGGGAGACCCTGCCCCCCTTAGAAAAAAAGAAATTAAAATTTCTGGCCCCAG
Source organism: Cacajao melanocephalus (assembly GCA_963573385.1). NCBI lineage: Eukaryota > Metazoa > Chordata > Mammalia > Primates > Pitheciidae > Cacajao > Cacajao melanocephalus. The sequence continues at coordinate 86,944 of CAUYLG010077322.1, read as the reverse complement.
GCCAGGTGCAGTGACTAACGCCTGTCATCCCAGCACTTTGGGAAGCTGAGGCAGGTGGATCACCTGAGGTCAGGAAATCGAGACCAGCCTGGCCAACATAGTGAAACCCCATCTGTACTAAAAATACAAAAAAGTAGCTGGACGTGGTGGCTCACGCCTGTAATCCCAGCAACTCTAGAAGCTGAGACGGGAGAATCACTTGATCCTTGGAGGCAGAGGTTGCACTCCAGCCTGGGTGACAGAGTGAGACTCCATCTCAAAAAAAAAAAAAAATTCTAGCCCCAACCTCTCCATTCCAGTAGCTTTATGGCAATGGGGTTGGGTGGGAAGACTAGTAGGCCTCCCTGTCTTCTCCAGCCCTCCAGCACCAAAGCCGGATTTCCATCTCTGCGCTCCCTCCACCCTCCGCCCCCGAAAAATCATTGAGTGCATTTTTCCCCCATTCCTCTCCTCCTTCCTATTCCTTTCTCTGAGAAAGGTTTCCAGGAACGTCTTCTGGGAACCTCTGTGTGTTGGGGGCTAGGGTGGGAGGGTTGTGGGTGGATCTTCACACCTCAGGAGTCTGCACACTCGTGAGGAGGAAAGGGATAGGAGACCTTCTCCGAGGGGCGAGGCCTTTTCAGAGCTGGCTGCTTCTTCCTGCTCTCCAGCCTGGTTATGAAACAGTGGCCATGGTGACTCCTGAGACAAGGGGAGGGAGGGCAGCCTTGGCCACCATGGGGCGTGGGAACACAAGCAGAGATGGGGAGGGGAGAGGGAGCCTAGGGTGGCTCTGGCGCTGACTCACCAGCCATACGACCTTGGACTGGTGGCTTGGCCTCTCTGGTGACTGCCCTGGACTATAGCCTGGGATTCTTCCTATAAGTTTTTTTGGCTCAGACCCCCTGGTCACCCTTTTCCCAGAATGGGTGAGGGACTCATGTTCCATAATCCCACTGGCCCCTGTACTTCTTCCGTTAGAGGATTCCTTCAAAATAAATTCGAGGCCAGGCATGGTGGCTCAAGCCTGTAATCCCAGCACTTTGAGAGGCTGAAGCGGGAGGATGGCCAACATGGCGAAACCCCATCTCTACTAAAAATACAAAAATTAACCAGGTGTGGTGGTGCACGCCTCTAATCCCAGCTACTTGGGAGGCTGAGACAGGAGAATCACTTGAACCTGGGAGTCGGAGGTTGCAGTGAGCCCAGATCAGACACTGCACTCCAGCTTGGGTGACAGAGCGAGACTCCATCTTGAAATAAATATGTAAATAAATAAACAAACAAAAATAAAAATCCAAAGGCTGACCACTGTTCTCTGTTAAATCCACAACCACCACCCACCCACCCTGACTGCCAGCCCCTCCCTCTTAGACTACTGCAGTCACCTTCTCACTGGGCTCCGGGCTTCTATCCTTGTCTCCCATACTCCTTTTTTATTTTGAGACAAGGCCTTGCTCTGTCACCCAGGCTGGAGTGCAGTGGCGCAATCACTGCTCATCGCAGCCTCCACCTCTTGGCTCAAGTGAACCTCACATCTCAGCCTCCCAAGTAGCTGGGATTGCAGGCACATGCCACCATGCCTGGCTAATTTTTAAGTTTTTTTGTAGAAACTGGGTCTCCCTATGTTGCCCACAGTGGTCCCAAAGTCCTGGCCTCAAGCGATCTTCCTGCCTCAGACTCCCAAAGTGCTGGGATTACAGGCTGGAGCCACCGTATACCCAGCATATCTCCCACATTCTACTCCCCACTCAACAGCCGGTGGGATACTGTGAATACTTAAGTCAAATCACTTTCATCTTCTACTGAGAACCCCCTCAATAGCTCCCACTCGTCTCAGATTAAAAGGCACAGTCCTCATCAGGACTTACATGGCCTCACATGACCTGCTGTCTCCTCTCCTGTCTCATTTCCCCTTTCCTGTTGTCCTCCCACCCCTGCTCAAGCCACACTGCCATACCTGCTATCTTTCCAAATTCAGACACTTGGCCGGGCACGGTGGCTCACACCTGTAATCCCAGCACTTTGGGAGGCCAAGGCGGGCATATCACAAGGTCAGGAGTTCAAGACCAGCCTGGCCAAACAGACCAGCCTGGTCAACATGGTGAAACCCCGTCTCTACTGAAAATACAAAGTAGCCAGGTGTGGTGGCGGGTGCCTGTAATCCCAGGTACTTGGGAGGCTGAGACAGGAGAATTGCTTGAACCCGGGAGGTGGAGGTTGCAGTGAGTCAAGATCATGCCATTGCACTCCAGCCTGGGTGACAGAGTGAGACACTGACTCAAAAAAGAAAAAAACTTATAGAAGAAAAAAAGAAAATTCAGACACTCTCTTTATTATTATATTATTTTTTATTATTATTATTTGGAGGCAGAGTTTCACTCCTGTCGCCCAGGCTGGAGTGCAATGGCACAATCTTGGCTCACTGCAACCTCCACCTCCTGAGTTCAAGCAATTCTCCTGCCTCAGCCTCCCGAGTAACTGGGATTACAGGTGTCCGCCACGTTTGGCTAATTTTTTTTTAGTATTTTGTGTTTTTAGTAGACACGGGGTTTCACCTTGTTGGCCAGGCTGGTCTCAAACTCCTGACCCCAGGTGATCCACCCGCCTTGGCCTCCCAAAGTGCTAGAATTACAGGTGTGAGCCACTGCACCCGGCCTGAAATTCACACACTCTCTAACCTCAGGGCCCTTGCACCTGCAGTTCCCTCTGCCTGAAATGCTCTTTCCACAACGGCCACAGGGCTGAGTGCCACACCTCCTTCAAGTCTGCTGGAAAGCCATCTCAGCAAGCCCTCCTCATTTAGATCAGACTCCAAGTCATCCTCTATTCCCTCAACTGGCTTTGCATAGAACAATATCCCCTTCACACTTAGCAATTCCAAACATGACGTATTTTTTATTTACTTGTGTATGGTGAGCCCTGTGAAGGCAAGGCCAGCCTGTCTCAGTCACTGCTGTATCCCTAGGGCCACCCAGCACAACGCCTACATAAACCTCTGTTGAATGACGGGTAAATACCCTTTCCCCTTGTCCTGAACTTTCTTCCCAAACCTTCCCGCATCATTCCTCCAGGCCATCTGCCCTGATTGCCCTGGACTCAGATTCTGACATTCTCCCTCTTCATCCTCAGTCCTGACCTGGAGATCACTGTTGATCTAGAAAAACTTAGAACTGCGGTCTTATGTTCCCTCCCCTGTATGACCAGGGGCTTTGCAAACGTGACTCTGTGTTTCCTGCACTTCTCTTTCCACTTTCCCCCTGAGTCACAGACTTTTATCCACTTGTTGGAAAAAAAACAAATCTAACCTTCTCTATCTGTCTTTATTTTCTGGAAACCAAATATTTGAGCTAATTTATCTGGCTGGGCATGATGGCTCACATCTGAACTTTGGGAGGCCGAGGCAGGAGGATCTCTTGAGCCCAGGAGTTTAAGACCAGCCTGGGAAACATAGACTCCATCTCTACAAAAAGTACAAAAATTGGCCAGCCACGGTGGTGCACACTGGTGGTCCCAGCTACTCGGGAGGCTGATGTGGGAGGATTGCTGGAGCTCAGGAGGTGGAGGCTGCAGTGAGCCACGATTGCACTACTGCCCTCCAGCCTGGGCGACACAGCGAGACCGTGTCTCCAAAATAAATATTTACTCATCTCCTCCTCCAGGAGGCCCTCCGTGACCACCAAACTGAGATGGGATCTAGGACCATGAAGGTTGACCAGTGACACACCAATCTCACTCTTCCTAAGTTCTTGTATTCTTATGAATATTAACATAGCCCGTTTTCATACAATTTGCATACACCAGACCGGGAGAGAAGGGGCTGTGGGATGAGAGTGGAGGACTGGGGGTTCTGTGCCAGGCGGGGTTCACTGTGCTGGTGGCAGCGTCTTCAGCTGCACCTGGTCCCCCTGGGAGGGCGGAGTGGCCGCCCAGCTGCCAGCCATGGCCTTGGCTGTGCTGTTCCTCTTGGAGGTGAGTGGGGTCTCCAGGGTGAGCGAGGCGTTGGCCATCTCCTGGGGCTTGTTGCTGGCCAGAAAGCGGAGCAGGTTGTGCAGAGCCTTGGCCACGTCGCTGCGGGCGCCCTCGTTGACCAGGCAGTAGAGGATGGGGTCCGCCACACAGTTGAGGCTGGTGAAAGCCAGTGAGCTGTGGTAGGCGGAAAAGACACGCTCCTCAAAGCCACAGTCCCAGGGGCGGCCCAGGTAGATGGCGCTGCGGGACAGCAGGAGCACGTGATAGGGCGCGAAGCAGACCAGCACGATGGCGATGAGGCTGAGGGCCAGCCGCTTGATCTTGGCCTTCTCCTGGCGCTCGGTAGACACGCTGCCCCGCACGGCCCGCAGGATGCCCCGGTAGGACAGCAGCATGAGCGCCCACGGAAAGAGGAACCCCACGAAGACCCGATAGAGGTTCATCCAGGCCACCCAGCCTTCCATGGGGAACTTCTCAAAGCAGAAGGTGTGGTTGTAGCGGTCTCGGAAGAGCTCGTCATGGAACAGGGGCGCCGAGTTGGCACCCAGCTCGGTGGCCCAGACCACGGAGCTCACGGCCACGGCCGTCTTGACGCGGCGCAGGCGGGCGAAGCGGAGTGGGTGGGCCACGGCCAGGTAGCGGTCGACCGAGATGCAGCACAGGAAGGCGATGCTGATGTAGATGTTGGTGTAGAAGATGAAGCCGAAGAGCTTGCAGGACCCGGGGCCGTGGATCCAGTTGTCGTGGTGCAGGAAGTAGTCGACCCACAGCGGCAGCGTGCAGATGTACAGCAGGTCGGCGATGCTGAGGTTCATCAGGTACACGCCCAGCTCGTTGCGCTGCTGCACCTGGCGGTAGGCCGCCCACAGAGCCAGGCAGTTGGTGGGCAGCCCCACCCCGATGACGAAGATGTAGAGGGATGGCGGGAACAGGTGGTCCACGCGCGAGTCCACGTGGCAGCCCTCCCACGTCTGGTTGCCCATTGTGGGCACTTCGGCTTCTGGGGCACTTCCCCTGGCCCACGGGGGCTGTGGGGCCACGGGGAGCGGGAGGCCATGGGGCCCCCTGAGCCCCTTCCTTGGAGGCTCAGGGGAACATGGCAGGGAAGAGAGATGAGGTCAGATAGGCTGAGCCGGGAAGGGCAGAGCTTGAGAGGGAAAAGCCGGAGGAGGGATGGAGTTATGACAGGAGGGAACTCAGGAGGATGATGAGATTAATAAAGAGGTTTGTCAAGGAGGTTATGTATAGAGTCAGTCAGGGTGTCAATGAGGGAGTATGGAGGTGACACAAAAATTGGTCTCGGGGAGTGTTTATGGAGGAGATGAGAGCATCACTGGGCAGTGGCGAGAAGGAGATGTTTGCAGGGCAGTTAGGAAGTGCCGTAGTATTGAAGGAATAATGGTGGGGGAATGTTCTAGAAGACACAGGAAATACATGGGACAGTGTTGAGACAGGACACACAGGGCAGTCAGGGAGGGTTGGAAAGTCCAGGCAATGCAGGTGGGAGTGCTGGCATTTCCTAGGACCCCAGAAAGAAACAGAGGTATGTAAGGTCACCAGTATGGAGAAGGTTCTGGAAAAGGAGGTGTCTGGCGCAGGGTAAAACAAAGATGTAAGGCTCAGTCTGGAGACTGCAGGAAGGAGTCTTAGGAAGGAGGTGAGTAAGGTCTAGATCGGAAGTGAGTTTGGGACGGAAGGGAATTTGAATGGGAGCAGGGGAGGGACTCCAGACTGATCCCGGTGTGGGGCTGAGGGATTGGATGAAGTCCGTTCAACGCTGACTTTGCAGTGCCTGTGGGGAGAGAGGACAGCAATGAGGGAGTCATGGACACTCCTACCTTATCCCCACACCCCTCACTGTAATTGCTGTGGACTGCAGAGAGTGGACACCCCAACAATGCCTACCTGAGCCCCATCCTAGGCAACCACTCTCTGAGAACACAGATTTGAGGTGCTAGGCATATTTTCCCCCGATAAATGTTAGAATAAAGACCCAACTCAGGCCGGGTGCAGTGGCTCACACCTGTAATCTCAATACTTTGGGAGTCCGAGGTGGAAGGATTGCTTGAACCTAAGAGTTCAAGACCAGCCTGGGCAATCCAATGAGACCTAGTCTCTACAAAAAATAAAAATAGGCTGGGGGCAGTGGCTCACACCAGTAATCCCAGCACTTTGGGAGGCCAAGGCAGGCAGATCAGGAAGTCAGAAGATCAAGACCATCCTGGCTACCGCGGTGAAACCCCGTCTTTACTAAAAATACAAAAAAATTAACCAGGCGTGGTGGCACGCACCTGTAGTCCCAGCTACTCAGTAGGCTGAGGCAGGAGACTCGCTTGAACCTGGGAGGCAGAGGTTGCAGTGAGCCAAGATTGAGCCACTGCACTCCAGCCTGGGTGACAGAGGGAGACTCCGTCTCAAAGCTAACTAACTAAATAAAAATAAAAATATTAGCCAGTTGTGGTGGTACACAACTGTAGACCCAGCTACTGGGGAGGCTGATGTGGGAGGATCACTTGAGCCCAGGAGATTCAGGCTGCAGTGAGCTATGATTGCACCACTGCCCTCCAGCTTGGGCAACAGAGTCAGACCCTATCCAAAAAAAAAGGGATCCAACTCAGATTTTAGCACTTTCTTGCAGAAGCCCTATAAAATTGGCACAGGTATCATATCATGCTTCAGGAAATGCCAGACTAGTCTAACTCTATCACGTCACAGACAGAGATAAGGGGCCCAGAGAGGTTGAGTCACCTCCCTAAGGATGCACAGCATGGTAGCAATAGGACCAGGGCTGGGGCCAGCCTCCCACTCCTTACCCAGGAATCCCATTCTTGTCAACAAGGATAATCACAATAAACATTAATTGAGCCCTGCTACTTAGCAGATCCCATTCCAGGCATTTTAATGTGGATTATTTATTTTATTTATTTATTTATTTATTTTGAGATGGAGTCTCGCTCTGTAGCCCAGGCTGGAGTGCAGTGGCGCAATCTCAGCTCACTGCAACCTCCACCTCCCGGGTCCCAGTTCAAGCAATTCTCTCACCTCAGTGTCCGGAGAAGCTGGGATTACAGGCACATGCCACCATGCCCAGCTAATTTTTTTATTTCCCGTAGATACTGGGTTTCACCATGTTGGCCAGGCTGGTCTTGCACTCCTGATCTCATGATCCGCCCACCTCAGCCTCCCAAAGTGCTGGGATAACAGGCATAAGCCACCACGCCCGGCCTTTTATTTTATTTACTTATTTATTTTTTGAGATAGAGTTTCACTCTGTCGCCCAGGCTGGAGTGCAATGGTGCGATCTAAGCTTACCGCAACTTCCACCTCCCCGGTTCAAGCAATTCTCTTGCCTCAGCCTCCCCAGTAGCTGGGACTACAGGTGCACACCATGCCCAGCTAATTTTTGTATTTTTAGTAGAGATGGGATTTCACCATGTTGGCGAGGATGGTCTCAATCTCTTGACCTCGTGATCTGCCCACCTTGGCCTCCCAAACTGCCAGGATTACAGTTGTGCGGCACTGCACCCAGCCATTTATTTATTTTATTTATTTTTTTTAAAGACAGGGTTTCACCATATGGGTCAGGCTGGTCTTGAACTCCCACCCTCAGGTGATCCACCCGCCTTGGCCTCCAAAGTGCTTGGATTACAGGCATGAGCCACCGCACTCAGCCCATTTATTTATTTTTTTGAGACAAGGTCTTGCTCTGTTGCCCGGACTAGAATGCAGTAGCATGACCACAGCTCATTGCAGCCTCGACCTCCTGGGCTCCCAGTGATCCTCCTGCCTCAGCCTCCCAAGTAGCTGGGAACACAGGCATGTACCACCGTGCCTGGCTAAAATATTTATATAGTATAGACAGAGGTCTCCCTATGTTGCCCAGGCTGGTCTCGAACTCCTGAGATCAAGAGATCCTCCCACCTTGGCCTCCCAAAGTGCTAGGATGACAGGAGTAAGCTACCACGCCCAGCCAATTTATGGATATCATTTCACTGAAATTTTTCAAGACTCCTATGAGGAAAGTAGTTGTTCTTCCTCTTTGACAAACTGAGGCACAGAGCTGTTCCGAGGCCTGTCCGAGGTCCTGATGGCTGGAGTGTGGCCGTCTCCCCTTAGTCCTTCTCTCCAGCCTGTGCTTCGGTTTCCACACCAGAATAACTGGACAGGCGGGCTTGGTGGCTCAGGCCTGTAATCCCAGCAGGCCAAAGTGGGCGGATCACCTGATATCAGGAGTTTGAGACGAGCCTGGCCAACATGGTGAAACCCCATCTTTACAAAAAATACAAAAATTAGCCGGGCGTGATGGCACATGCCTGTAATCCCAGCTACTTGGGAGGCTGAGGCAGAAGGATTGTTTGATCCCAGGAGGCGGAGGTCACAGTTAGCTGAGATCACGCCACTGCACTCCAGCCTGGGTGACAAGAGAGAGACTCCATCTCAAAAAAAAGAAAAAGAATAACTGGACAGAAAAGGGTCCTGGGCTGCCAGTGGGGACTGAGAACCAAAGCTGCAGAGGAGTAAGAGAAACGGGAGAGCCAGGAGCTGCTGGGGACAGTCAAGGTCAAGGTCAAGGTCAGGGAGTGCGGGGAAGCCCTGGGGTCAGCATCCGTAGTCTCCTCCCTCAGGGAGTACTCCCTTCACTGTCTCTGCACTTCCCCTCCAATTTTCTTGAGGGAGAACCTTGAGCCTGTCACCCCCTTTGTTCTCGGAAGATCAGCACACACAGGGCAAAGGATACTCATGGACCAAGCCCCTGACTGTCAACAACCCCCCAAGAGAAGCAGAGCCAAATACAGAGTCACAGGGCCCTTCGGGAGCCATTCCATCCGGGGCTCTTTTGGTTTAGTGCTTTTGGATGTGAAGCCTTTTTTTTTTTTTTTCCCCCAACAAGATCTTAACCAGAAACCCAATCTAAAACAGTGACAAGGACAAGCTGCGAGCTGCTCTGGTGAAACGAGGCCACCTCTCAAGATCCCCAGGATGCACTTTGAAAAGCTTTGGTAGAGTCCACTGACAGATGAGGAAACCAAGGCCCAGAGGGGAAAAAAGGAGGTCCGTGGGAGCCTCCCAGACACCAGAACATCTTTCCATGGGAAAATCCCCTCGGCTTCACCTCCCAAGTGGTTCCTGAATTTGTGTACATCTCTCTCAGACCCCTGCCGCTGTCCACTCTGCGTCAGCATCATCGCTCCCTCAGACCATTGCAGTAGCATCACCACTGCTCTTCTGGGTTGCTGCTCTCACTTCCTTCAAATCACTTCCCGAGTGGCCGCCAGAAAGATCTTTTTTTTTTTTTTTTTTGAGACAGAGTCTCACTCTGTTGCCCAGGCTGAAGTGCAGTGGCTCGAACTCAGCTCACTGCAACCTCTGCCTCCTGAGTTCAAGCAATTCTCTGTCTCAGCCTCCCGAGTCGCTGGGATTATACGTGCCCACCACCATGCCTGGCTAATTTTTTTCTTTCCCCTCCCCCCAAGTATGCCCTACATATTTGCATAATTTTTTTTTCTCAAATAGGCTCCCTAAATTTATGGAAGACTAAATATTTGCATAATTTTTGTATTTTTAGTAGAGATGGGGTTTCAACATCTTGGCCAAGCTGGTCTTGAACTCCTGACCTTGTGATCCAAGCACCTTGGCCTCCAAAAGTGCTGGGATTACAGGCGTAAGTCACCACGCCTGGCCAGAAAGATCTTTCTAACATGAAAATCAGGTCTTTCTTTTCTTTTTTCATTTAGTTTTATTTATTTATTTATTTTTGAGACAGGGTCTCACTCTGCTGTGCAGTGGCGCAATCTTGACTCATGCAGCCGTGACCTCCTGGGCTCAAGTGATCCTCCCACCTCAGCCTCCTAAGTGGTGGCTGGGACTACAGGTGTGTGCCATCACACCTGGCTAATTTTTCTACTTATTGTAGAGACGGGGTTTCCCCATGTTGCCCACACTGGTCTCCAACTCCTGGGCTCAAGCGATTCTCCTGCCTTGGCCTCCTGAAGTGCTGGGATTATACACATGAGCCACCACAACCAGCCTAGCTCTTGTCACTTCTCTGCTTGAAACCCTCCAATGGCTTCCAAATGGGCTTGCAGTAAAATCCAGACTCCTTGTCTGGGATCACCAGGTTCTGTCTGACCTGCTGGGGCAGCCTAGCCAACCTCACCCAGCTCTCCTTCCTGTCTCAGCAGGTTCAAGGCCACTGACCTTTGCAGCCTCAAACCTTTACACACTTAACCATACCCATACTCTCCATCTGGAATGCTTTTTTTTTTTTGAGACAGAGTCTTGCTCTGTTGCGCAGCAGGCTGGAGTGCAGTGGCATGATCTCGGCTCACTGCAACTTCTGCCTCCTGGGTTCAACCAATTTTCCTGCATTAGCCTCCCAGGTAGCTAGGATTGCAGGCATGCACCACCACACCCGGCTAATTTTTGTATTTTTAGTAGAGATGGGGTTTCACCATGTTGTCCAGGCTGGTCTCAAACTCCCGGCCTCAAGTGATCCACCCACCTTGGCCTCCCAAAGTGCTGGGATTACTGCTGTTCCTTCAGATGGTCTGAATAGCTCCCTTCCCTCCTTCACTTCCTCTGGGAGTCCCTCCCCACTCCGAATCTCCCCTGGCACACAACCCTATCCTCACATCACCTGTGTCTTGTTTGTGTCTGTTCATCTCTCTAGAACAGGTGTTCCAGGAGGGCAGAGACTTTGTGTGTCTTGTTGACTGCTGTGGCCCCCAGCACCCAGGACAGGCCCAGCAACCAGTAGCTGCTCAATAAATTACCAAGGTCATGGTCAGGGAGCACAGGGCCATTTGCCAATGGCAGAAATCATTCCAGAAGCTTTGCAGAGGCCAGAAGCATGGAGTAAAAAACATGTATTCTCAGCTAGGCATGGTAGCTCATGCCTGTAATCCTAACACTTTGGGAGGCCAAGGCAGGCGGATCACCTAAGGTTGGGAGTTCGAGACCAGCCTGGCCAACATGCAGAAACCCCATCTCTACTAAAAATATAAAAATTAGCTGAGCATGGTGGCTCATGCCTGTAATCTCAGCTACTCAGGGGGGCTAAGGCAGGAGAATCTCTTGAACCCCGGAAGCAGAGGTTGCAGTAAGCCAAGATTGCACCATTGTACTCCAACCTGGGCAACTCCATCTCAAAAAAAAAATGTATTCTCTGGCCATGAGGCTGCCCCACCCCACCCCAGGTTCAAACTGGGGTTTGAGGAAGAGGGGGAAGGGAGGGGGAGGAGTTGGTTCCCAGGGGAAGAGATGGGCAGGGGAGAGCTGGAAAGGGCAGGATCTATCCGCTTCTTAATTGACTTTGAAAGGTCAGGGCTGAGTCCTTCTCAGTATGTCCTGCCCCCCTGTAGGGTCCTCAGCCTCGGAGCTGCCAGTTCCCCACCCCAGACTCCTGGGCAGAAGCTTGTGGGTCCTGTGGAGCTGGGATGGGTGGGGGCGTACTCAGGGCTGGAACAGTGCGATCCCGTCCCTCCCTTCCACTTGAAACCTCCTACCCAGACCAAGTCACTCAAAATACCTCCCTCCCCCATCCTCTGCCCTCTCTCTCCCCATCTCTCTGCCCCTAGTCTCTCCCTTCCTCCTGTGACATTGAGAGAATTACTTCTCCAGGAGCCTCAGTTTCCCCTTCTGTAAAAGGGGGCACAACCTTTATACCCATCACAGCACAGACTGTAACATCCTTGCTAGAATGCGATTATCATCTCCATAATGTGCAGTTCGAAGAGTTATTATTATTCCACGGGGACTAGGGGGCTGAGACAAGAAATGAACCAGTTCTTCATGGCAAGAGGCACCGGCCGCGGGCTGGAAGTCCCCTTTGCCCCACTTTCTGTCGACGCCCAGGGCTCTGCTGACCTAACTCGGGTACTTGGGCAGGAGACGTTTCCGGCAGCCAGAGGCGGAAACACACTTCCCATTGCTAATTTCCTCGAGGGGGAACCAGTCCAGCTCTCGGCCCTCCATCCTCCCACCCCTCCTCCCCAACCTGATGGCATCTTGAGTATGCTGGATATGGGAGGGAGGGGTGCCCAGACAGCCCTCTCTTCTCCCCCACGTGAGATTTGCCCACCATGGAAACCCCAAAAGTCAGCACGGAACATCAGACTCAGCACAGTGCAGCTGGCGTATATGTGACAGCTGGGGCAGCAAGACTATTTCTGACCCCTTCTTGGTACAAATGGGGAAACTGAGGCCCATAGCAGCAAGGCAGTTGTCTAAGTCACTTGATCTCTCAAGTTGGGGTAAACCTCCTGTCACTCTTAACTAAACAGCTTCCCTTCCCCTGAGGTTTTTCTCTTCACTCTCTGAAGTTCTGTAATTTTTCTCAAGTCTTTCTGAGCCTGTCTGGCACCTCTGAGAACCTACTGGAAGATACGGACCTTCTCCCCACCAAGAAAGCAAGCGACCTTCCATCACCTGATCCCCTTAATCCCTTTCCCTTCCAAGACCCTCTTTGGTTGGGATCTAACTTCTGCCCCTTACTTAGGGCTTTGTTGAGGAGGTAAACCCCCATATCTCACAGTCCACAAGAAGCTCCCCGTCTATCCCACAGGCCCCCACTTCTTGGGTCCCTGTGGCCCCTTCCAGAGGGTCGGGGGGAAGAGAAATACACCAAAGAGTGGAGCGATAGTAGGGGACAAGAAAGACTAGGCAGACCCAGCACCCCCCACGTTAGCAGCCTCGACTGCTCCATCTGGTCAGCCACCCCAAAACCCAGCAAAGCCGAAAAACTTGGAGGGCTTCGAGGACTAGAGGGAGGAGTGCCACAGCCTCCTGCATCCCCCAGCACTCCCTGAGGCTCACTCACCGGCCTCGTCCAGGTTGCCACCAAGCTATCTCACCTCCCCCTTTTCCTCCTCTGTGGGCTCCTGCTCCCCCGCCTTCCCCCCCCCCCCACAGCCCCAGGGGACCAGCCAGCTCCGGTCTGCTCATTAGGGACGAAATGTGATCACCACTCCTCGCTCCCCACCTGGTGCCCTGGCGGCCAGCGGAAACCAGGGGGCAGCTGGGCCACCCTAGCCACCCCACTGCACCTCAGTTTCCCCATTTCACCTGAGGGGGTCTCTGTGCCCCCCACGCCCACACTGCCCATCAGGGATACCAGTCCTTAGACTGCCTCTCTGACGTTCTGGGTCCCTACGGTTCTGCGATCTTCAGGTTCTATCCTTAGTTGACTTAGCAGTTGAATGTTCTATTATAACATCCTCCTAGAGCGTTACTCTTCTTTCATTCTATTTATTACATCGTGGCTTTGTAAGCACCTACCCTTCTAAGTTTCCAATATTCTAGAAGTCTCACATTCCAAGATTTGAAAGTTCTATTGTTAGAACGCGCTATGATTTTTTTAAGCATTCTATGACTTTCATAATCTATTATTACACCCTCAGTGATTTTTATCTTTCCCCGGCAAACAGGAATACGTATTTCCCTTTTCTCTTTTACAGAAATGGGAACGTACACTAAATACGGTGAGCCCCACTTCCTTTTCTTCCCCCCGCCTTTTCTTGTCTGCTTTTGAACATTCCAGCAGCTGATTTCTGAGACTGTGCAGAATTCTAAGAAACTGTGGCTTCGGAGGGAAAAGAGGGGTGTGTTAGTTACCACCTCCACCTGGCCCCTAAATTCTTACCACCTGAGGGGGACAGGAGGCATCCAGGCCGCCTCTCTACCCTTTCCCTAGCGGGCCTAGCCTCAGCCCTCCCCTCTCACACCAGCTGAGTTATTATTTGTCTAGACACAAACCAAATTATAGGCCCTGTCCCCGAGGGAACGGTGGGCTCCAGGCGGAGGGTCAGGAGACTGAGGCTGGAGTTAATCCCGCTTCCCCTCCACCTCCCTCCCCTCCACCTCCCTCCCTCTCTTCCCGAAACTCCACCCCTTCCACCCAAACCAACTCTTGCCCCTTTCCCTCCCCACCATGGTTTTAGAAATATTTTCTCTCCTCTACTTCTAAAACCCTCCCTTTTGGATTCCAGCCATTTTTACTCACCCTGGCGTCTCTCCCTCCTCATTGAGACCTCTTTCCCAAAATTGATCCGACTTAGTGGCAGCAGAAGAAGCCAGCTCTCTGGATTTGGGCTTCACTTGAAAACTGGAGTCCCAACCCTCCAGCCTGGCACTGACTCACTGTGGGGATGTCTGCTTTTGGGCCTCAGTTTCCCCATCTATAAAATGGGAGCGGCGGTGGGGGGGGAGTTGGCCTAGATGGCTCCACAAACCCTTTCCAGCTCTCAGCTGCCAGCACTGAAAAGTGCCACGATTTCAGCACTCCTTTTTGGATTGAAGGACTGCAGTATCCCGAGGACCTTTGATTGGAAGGATCTGGAATTCCCAGGCCTCCCCTCTGATCTTTCTTCCATCTGGGCCCTTCCATTCAAAGATGCTCACGTTCAAGGTTCTTGATCCTATGATTTCCCAGAGTTCCAGGAGCCCCCATGGGTCACTCATCCTCTTCTGCTGGGATTCCCCCAGAGAAGAAAACCTCCCCATCGTCACCCAAACCTGAAGTCAAGTTCATCTACAGAGACAGAGCTGGGGGCGGGTGCCTTCTTGGTGGGTTCAGGAGGAGGGGGGCTGATGGTGGGCTTTGGAGGGGGCATTGGGGGGTGTGGCCCAATCCTCTCAATTTCTGCGCCAAACAAATTCCCCAATGCATATCCAGCCCGAGCACGCACACACACATCCCACAACTGATGTGTCACAGATATTCTAGAGCTGTTCCTCAGCCTAGTTTGGGAGGGCAGGTTGTCCGGTTCCAGGGGGGAGAGTGAGGTGGAAGCAGGAAAGAGTTAACGGTGACCCAGCCAAATCCTGGAAGAGAGGAAGTAGGGGAGGAAGTCCACCCGCCCCCCCAAGCCAGGAATTCCTGAAATTGGCGGGTGGGGTGGGTGCGACCTCAGGGGCAGTGGGGTGGCTCCGTGAAGGGGGCCATGGGGTCAGAGTCCGCCTGCCCCAAGTCACAAGCCTCCTGCCCCCTAACCCCGACTCCTGAGCAGCTTCCCAGCCCAGAGGAAAGTTCTGGGATGCCAGAGGATTTGGAAGGAGAAACGACAGAGTTGAAGGTGCCAAAACAGGGTTGAGACGGAGAGACAGAGGCAGGGCAATAGAGAGAGACGGAGAGACAGGAAGGGAGAGAGCAAAGAGACACACAGAGACAGGGAGAGATGGACTTGGAGGCAGAGAGATCCACAGAGGTCCCACAACAGATGGGGGACAGGCAGAGGCAGGGGCTGGGGGAGGTGGCACCCAGAGACAGACGGAGACAGAGACGCAGAGATCAAGAGACAGTCAGAGACATCCAGAGACACAGAAGGAGAGACAGGCCCAGAGGCAGAGGGACCACAGACACAGAGACCTCAGAGACCTCAGACGGGACGTGGAGACAGACGCAGAACCAAGCAGAGCAACAGAGGGGGCGGGCACCGAGACGGCGCGGGAGACTGAGGCAGCCCCCGAAGGGGCGGGGAGCAGCGGTCCCGTCACGAGCAGGGCAACCTAGTGAGACCCCGCGGCACCGCGGGCGGCCGGGGAGGGCCCGGCTCTTACCTGCGCACGGCGGCTGGACGGGGCGGGCGGCGGCGCCTCTCTCAGCTGCGTCCTTGTCCGGGCTCGACGGCGGCGCAGGGACCCAGCGGACGCCCCTTTGGGGCAGAACAGCGGCGACTCCTCCCGGCCCCCGGGCTCGAGCAGGCAGCCGAGGCCACGCCCCGCCCAGGCCCGCCCCCATTAACCCCACGTCTGCCGCTGCCCCTTAAGCCTTTCAGGCTTCACCCCACTCAATCCGGGGGAAGCTGATCTCCTGCTGGAACACCCCCCAATCCTTCCGAGTCCCCCAGCTGGAAGGTCCCCTCTCTCCAACCACACACCGCCAACTTTAACAAGTCCTGAGATAGGGGAAGAGGAGGCCCCCGCTACTGACCTTTCCTGGGTTGAGCCATTTTCCTCCCTTAGAGACCCCAGGCCTCCGTCATTCATCTTCTGGTCCTTAACCTTCTGCATCTTCCCCACCAAGGGAGAGAATAAAGCGTTGTTAGGTCCCCAACTCCAAAGTCAGGGCCACCCCTAGAAGGAGCTCTGGGGTTGCGGTTACAGCCTGCCTCTTGGTCAGACCTGTTTCCTCTTTGAATCAAGGTGGTCACTCATGGTGCCTGCTTGCTTTTTCTTTTCTTCTCTTTCTTCCCTCCCCCGCTTCCTTCCTTTCTTTCTTCCTTCCTTCCTTCTTTTTTCCGAGTTTTGCTCTTGTTGCCCAGGCTGGCGTGCAATGGCGAGATCTCACTGCAACTTCTGCCTCCCAGGTTCAAGCGATTCTCCTGCGTCAGCCTCCCGAGTAGCTGAGATTACAGGCATACGCCACCTCACCCGACTAATTTTGTATTTTTAGTAGAGACGGAGTTTCTCCATGTTGGTCAGGCTAGTCTCCAACTCCCAACCTCAGGTGATCCACCCATCTTGGATTCTGGGATTACATTCGTGAGCCACCTCCACCAGCTTCTTTCTTTTTTTTTCAGACAGAGTCGCACTCTTACCCAGGCTGGAGTGCAGTTACACGATCTCCGCTCACTGCAATTTCCACCTCCCAGGTTCAAGCGATTCTCCTGCCTTGGCCTCCTGAGTAGCTTGGATTACAGGCAGGTGCCACAGCTAATTTTTGTCTTTTTAATAGAGATGGGCTTTTGCCATGTTGGCCAGGCTGGTCTCAAACTCCTAAGCTCAAGCTATCTGCTCACCTCGGCCTCCCAAAGTGTTGAGATTTACAGGCGTGAACCACCGTGCCTGGCTTTTATTTTTCTTTTTTTGAGACAGGGTTTCACTCTGTTGCCCAGTCATGGTTCACTGCAGCCTCAACCTCCCAGGCTCAAGTAATCCTCCCACCTCAGCCTCCCGAGTTGCTGGGACCACAGGGATGTGCCACCACACCTGGCCAGTTTTTTAAATTTTTTTCTACAGACAGGGGTCTCACTATGTTGTCAGGCTGGTCTCAAACTCCTGGGCTCAAGTGATCTTCCTGCTTTGGCCTTCCAAAGTGCTGGGATTATAAGCCTGAGCTCCTCGAGGCCAGTCATCGTGGTTTCTTTCTCACAGGGCTCTCATTTCATGGTGTCAATGCTATCAAGTCTGTAAAAACATGCCACCCACACCCCAACACTCCCGATCCTTCTCCACTTTTCTGTTTCCCTTATTTTTTATTTATTTATTTATTTTTTTGACTCTGTCGCCCAGGCTGGAGTGCTGTGGCAGGATCTCAGCTCACTGTAACCTCTGACGCCCAGGTTCAAGCGATTCTTCTGCCTCAGCCTCCTGAGTAGCTGGGATTACAGGTGCCTGCCACCTCGCCTGGCTAATTTTTGTAGTTTTTTAGTAGAGAAGGGGTTTCACCTGGTCTCAAACTGCTGGGTTAAAAAAAAAAAAAAAGAGATGGGGTTTCACCATCTTGGCCAGGCTGGAGTGCAGTGATGTGATCTCGGCTCACTGCAACCTCCTCCTCTCCTAGGTACAAGCGATTCCCCTGTCTCAGCCTCTCGTAGCTGGGACTACAGGCATGCACCACCCCACCCAGCTAATTTTTGTGTTTTTAGTAGAAAAATGGGGTTTTGCCATGTTGGCCAGGTTGGTCTCGAACTCCTGACCTCAAGTGATCCGCCTGCTTCGGCCTCCTGAAGTGCTGGAATTACAGGCTTGAGCCACTGTGCCCGGCTTGTTTTTTGTTTTTTGAGACAGAATCTTGCTCTGTCCCCCAGGCTGGAGTGCCACGGCGCCATCTCGGCTCACTGCAACCTCCACCTCCCAGGTTCAAGTGATTCTCCTGCCTCAGCCTCCAGAGTAGCTGGGACTGCAGGCGTACACCACCACACCTGGCTAATTTTTGTGTTTTTAGCAGAGATAGGTTTTCACCATGTTGACTAGGCTGGTCTTGAACTCCTGACCTCAAGTCATCCTCCTGCCTAGGCCTCCCAAAGTGCTGGGATTACAGGTGTGAGCCACCTCACCCAGACTTTTTGTTTTTTGAGACGGAGTTTCGCTCTTGTTGCCCAGGCTGGAGTACAATGGCGTGATCTCGCCTCCCAGGTTCAAGTGATCTCTCCTGCCTCAGCCTCCTAAGTAACTGGGATTACAGGTGCCCACCACCACGCCCAGCTAATTTTTTATATTTTTAGTAGAGACGGAGTTTCATCATGTTGGCCAGGCTGGTCTCAAACTCCTGACCTCAGGTGATCCACTCGCCTCGGCCTCCCAAAGTGCTGGGATTACAGGTGTGAGCCACATGCTCGGTCTCCTTTTTAATTTTTAGATTAATATTAAAATGTTGGCCAGGCATAGTGGTTCATGCCTGTGATCCCAGCACTTTAGGAGGCCAAGGCAGGCAGATCACTTGAACCCGGGAGTTTGAGATCAACCCCCATGGTAAGACTGTCTCTACCAAAAAAAAAAAAAATTATTTTAATTAGCCAGCTTGAGTGGCTCGTGCGTGTGGTCCCAGCTACTGCGCAGACAGAGGTGGAAGGATCACCTGAGCCTGGGAGGCAAAGGTTGCCGTGAGCCAAGATCACACTTCTGCACTACAGCCTGGGAAACGGGGCGGGGGATAAAAAGACTCAGCTCTGCGGCTCATGCCTGTAATCCCAGCATTTTGGGAGGCTGAGGCGGGAGGATCACTTGAGTCCAGGAGTTTGAGACCAGTCTGGGCAACAAAGTGAGACCCTCATTGCTACAAAAAAAAAAAAATTAAAAATTAGCCATGATTAAAAATTAAATGTAATTAAAAATTACATTTAATTAACAATTAGTCTCAAAAAAATTTTAATTAAAATGTTTAGATCTTAAGGGAACAGTATAAGGAATCCCGAAAATTGGATACACCATGTAATTAACACCCAAACCAAGACACAGGATATCGGCGGGGTGCGGTGGCGCACGCCTGTAATCCCAGCACTTTGGGAGGCTGAGGCAGGCAGATCACTTGAGGTTGGGAGTTGGAGACAAGCCTGGCCAACAGGCTGGGCACGGTGGCTCATACCTGTAATCCCAACACACTGGAAGGCTGGGGCAGATCACTTCAGATGAGGAGCTCAAGACCCAACTGGCTAACATGGCAAAATCCTGTCTCTACTAAAAATACAAAAACTAGCCAGGTGTGGTGGCAGGTGCCTCTAATTCCAGCTACTCCGGAGGCTGAGGCAGGAGAATCGCTTGAACCTGGGAGGTGGAGGTTGCAGGGAGCCAAGATCATGCAAGTGTGCTCCAGCCTAAGTGACAGAGGGCAACTCCATCTCAAAACAAACAAAAACAGTAAGAATATTTTCATCATCTCAGAATATTGTTTTGTATTCCTTTTTAGGCAATGCAGCCTACTTCACTCCCAGAAGCAAACCTGTTCTTTCTTTTCTTTCTTTCTTTTTTTTTGATGCAGGGTCTCACTCTGTTGCCCAGGCTGGAGTGCAGCGGGACGACCATGACTCAGTGCAGCCTCAACCTCCCTGAGCTCAGGTGATTTTCCCACCCTGGCCTCCTGAGTAGCTGGAACTACAAGGATGCACCTGTAAAAATAAATAATAAATAAAAATAATTTCTGTATGTTTTTGTAGTGATGGGGCATCCCCATGTTGCCCAGGCTGGTCTCAAATGCCTGGACTCAAGTGATCTGCTCCACAAAGTGCTAGGATTACAGGTGTGAATCACTAAGCGAGGACCTGTGTTCTTTCCTTTTTCACCAGAGTTTAGTTATGTTCTAGAAATTCCAGCAGGGTGTGGTGGCTCACGCCTGTAATCCTAGCACTTTGGGAGGCTGAGGCGGGCCAATCACGAGGTCAGGAGTTCAATCGAGATCGGCTTGACCAACATGGTGAAACCCTGTCTCTACTAAAAATACAAAAATTAGCCGGGCATGGTGCTTCAAACCTGTCGTCCCAGCTACTCAGGAGGCTTAGGCAGGAGAATCGGTTGAACCTGGGAGGCAGAGGTTGCAGTGAGCCAAGATCGCGCCATTGCACTCCAGCCTGGGTGACAGAGCGAGACTCGTCTAAAAAAAAAAAAAAAAGAAATTCCTGTAAATGAAGTCATAGTTTAAAATAAACAGAGCAGGCACAGTGGCTCACGCCTGTAATCCCAACACTTTGGGAGGCCAAGGTGGGCAGATCACGAGGTCAGGAGATAGAGACCATCCTGGCCAACATGGTGAAACTCTGTCTCTACTTAAAAAAATGCAACAATTAGCCAGGTGTGGTGGTGCGAGCCTGTAGTCCCAGCTACTGGGGAGACTGAGGCAGAAGAATAGCTTGAACCTGGGAGGGGGAGGTTGCAGTGAGCTGGGATTGTACCACTGCACTCCAGCCTGGACGACAGAGAGAGACTCTGCCTCAAAAAAACAAATATATATATATATATAAAACATATATATATATTCTGAATGCTCATTGATGGGCTTAGGGTCCCCTTCTCTCTATGGCTCACTCTAAATTTATGCTGAGACTTGATCAGGATCCTGGAGGGAAGCAAGTGGCCACTGCAAGGGTTTAACTGGGAGCATTTTTATGGGCAGTGTATAGACGGATGGGCAGAGTGGAGGAAGCCACAAAGGATGGGGTGGCACCAGCGGATCAGCCGAAGTGGGCACCAAGCCATCACCAGCCTAGGGCAGAAGGGACGGGGAGGGAGTTTGTTACCCATCTCCAGGGCCAGCTGGAGTTCCCAGAGGAGCTGCGGTTCAGAGGACGGAACCACAGCCACTGTGAGTGCGGGATGCAGGGAGGGGCCCAGGAAGTGAATACCCTGACCTCTCTCCACCGGCCCTGCGGATAGAGTTTGCACAGGGCAGTCTCCCAGGGCCCCGAGCTGGGGAAGGAAGGCTGAGAGTGACCCTGTGGGGGGTGGTGGCGGGGGTCATGTGGAGAATCACTAGCACTTTTCCAGCAGATCTTTCTGGGTGCATTTTTCCATGCAGGTCCTAGTCTGGCCACGAGGGGTCGAGAGAGCACCAGGAGCGCCAATGAAAAGGCTGCTTCCGCAGCGCTGGGCCACTTTCCCAGAACCTGGGCAATGGGGAAGGGACGAAAGGTGGGAGTGAGCAAGGGTAGGTGGAGAGGAGCCTTTGACCCAAGAGCGGCAGAAAACTGTCTTCTAGACCTAAGGGTGTTAGGATAGGTCTAGTGCAAACTCCATCTGCAGGGTCGGTGGAGACAGGTCAGGGTGCATTCACTTCCTGGGCCCCTTCCTGCTTCCCTTAGTCCCACAGCGGCTGTGGCCCCATCCTCTGAACTGTGGCTAATTGTATCTTTAGTAGATACGGGGTTTTACCATGCTGGACAGGCTGGTCTTGAACTCCTGACCTCAAGTGATCCATTTGCCTTGGCCTCCCAAAGTGCTAGAATTACAACCTTGAACCACCTGGCCTGGCCTTTGACCTTTTTTTTTTGAAACTGAGTCTTGCTCTTGTTGCCCAGACTGAAGTGCAGTGGCGCGATCTCAGTTTACTGCAACCTCTGCCTCCAGGGTTCAAGCAATTCTCCAGCCTCAGCCCGAGTAGCTGGAATTAAGGTGCCCACCACGATGCTCGGCTAATTTTTTGCATTTTTAGTAAAGACACGGTTTCCCCATGTTGGCCAGGCTGGTTTTGAACTCCTAACCTCAGGTGATCCACCCATCTCAGCCACTCAGAGTGCTGGGATTACAGGCGTGAGCCACCGCACCTGTCCAAAAAGTTTCATTTTAATTCAAGTTAGAGAAAGATGCTTTCTATCACTTGCATCCAGTGAAGATCTAAGCAACAACGGGTCCTCATCACAAGCACGGTAACAGACTGATATGGTTTGGCTGGCTCCCCAACCAAATCTCATCTTGAATTCCCAGGTGCTGTGGGCAGGACCTGGTGGGAGGTCATTGAATCATGGGGGCAGGTCTTTCCCGTGCTGTTCTTGTGATAGTGAATAAGTGTCACAGGATCTGATGGTTTTAAAAAGAGGAGTTTCCCGCAGGGCGCAGTGGCTCACGCCTGTAATCCCAACACTTTGGGAGGCCGAGGCAGGTGGATCACCTGAGATCGGGAGTTCAAGACCAGCCCGACCAACATGGAGAAACCCTGTCTCTACTAAAAATACAAAATTAGCCTGGCATGATGGCGCATGCCTGTAATCCCAGCTACTCAGGAGACTGAGGCAGGGGAATCACTTGAACCCAGGAGGTGGAGGTTGTGGTGAGCCGAGATGGTACCATTGCACTCCACTCTAGGCAAGAAGAGTGAAACTCCATCTCAAAAAAGAAAAAAAAAAGGGGGGGGTGAATTTACCTGCACAAACTCTCTTGTCTGCCACCATGTGAGATGTGCCTCTTATCTTCCACGATGATGGTGAGGCCTCCCCAGGTATGTCTTTATCAGCAGCGTGAAAATGGACTAAAACACTAATATGCACACACATCCATACACATACACAACTGTCTAGGCACACACCACACAAATACACAGACACACCTTAGTGCACGTGTCTTTATTTCTGGATGATATAAAAGAAAAAACTTAAAAAACACCCCAAACCAAACACCGGTGGATCCCCTAATCGAAGTGACCCCTCTTCCCACCCAGATAAATAGAGATTTCTGACTGTCAGTCTACCCTCCCGCCCCCATAACCCCCTCTGCTATAGACATACTCTGGGTATATATTACTCTACTCGGCAATAGACATCTCCCGAAAATAGAATTCCTGCCCTGACACCTGACTCTGCCCTGGGCGCGTCAGACCACCCGCCACTGTAGCACACTGGTGTCCTTGCCCCCTGTGGTCAGGGCCATGCTGTCATCCCACAAGAAGGCCACATTCGTCACGTGGCTGCTGTGTCCACCGTATTTGTGGCTGAGGGCCTGTTATAAAGAAAGAAGTAAGTGAAGAAAAGTCAGTGGGGGCAATGCCACCCCATGGTCCTCTTGTCTTGACCCGGTTCTTCCCTGCTCTTCCTCTTTTGTTTTTTATTTTTTGTCACTTAGGTTAGAGTGAAGTCAGACATGAGCACAGCTTCAATGCAGCCTCGACCTACTGGACTCAAGGGATCCTCCCACCTCAGTCTCCTAAGTAGCTGGGAATCACAGACATGCGCCACCACATCTGGCTAATTTTTAATTTTTATAGCAATGAGGTCTCCCTATGTTGCCAGGGCTAATAAGCCTTTTGTTTAAGAATCAACAGAATAGCTGGCGTGGTGGCTTACATCTGTAATCCCAGAACTTTGGGAGGCTTGAGATCAGGAGTTTGAGACTAGCCTGGCCAACATGGTGAAACCCCATCTCTACTAAAAACACAAATTTAGGTAGGGCGTGTGGCTCACACTTGTCATCCCAGCCCTTTGGGAGGCCAAGGTAGGCAGATCACCTGAGGTCAGGAGTTTGAGACCAGAATGGCCAACATGGTGAAACCCTGTGTCTACTAAAAATACAAAAACAAATATCCGGGCATGGTGGCCCATGCCTGTAGTCCCAGCTACTTGCGAGGCTGAGGCACGAGAATCACTTGAACCCAGGCAGTGGAGGTTGCAGTGAGCCAAGATCACGCTACTGCACTACAACCTGGGCGACAGAGGGAGACTGTTAAACACACAAAAAACAAACAAAAAACCCAGCAGGGCAACTGAATTGGTTTATTCAACAAGTTAATGGCATGGATAGAAAAAGTACCGTGCACACGGGGAAGGCTGGCCTACGTGATGAGATTTGAGATAGAAGCAAACGCAATGTTTGGACCCTGGTTCAAACTAACTAACTGTAGATGGCCAGTCTGGGGCACATCAGGGAAATGTGAATATGTACTGGCTGTGAGATCATGTTTAAGAATTGATGTTATACTCCCACCCACCCACCCATTAAAAAAAAAAAAAAAAAAAAGGAATTGATGTCTTCTTTTTGCTTTCCTAGGGATGAGGCATGTAAGAAATTAATGCTAATGAGTAGGAGTGGTGAGGGGCTTGTGGATATATAGAAATTATCCTTATTATTTTATTATTATTATTATTTTTTTTGAGATGGAGTCTCGCTCTGTGCAGGACTACAGGCTGGAGTGCAGTGGTGTGATTTCGGCTCGCTGCAACCTCGGCCTTCCGGGTTCAGGCAATTTGCTGCCTCAGGCTCCTGAGTAGTTGGGATTACAGGCGCCTGCCACCATGCCCGGCTAATTTTTGTATTTTTAGTTGAGAAGGGGTTTCACCATCTTGGCCAGGCTGGTCTTGAACTCTTGACCTCATGATCCACCCGCCTCAGCCTCCCAAAGTGCTGGGATTACAGGCGTGAGCCACTGCCCCTGATCTTTTTTTTTTTTTTTTGAGACAGAGTTTTGCTCTGTGTCCCAGGCTGGAGTGCAGTGGCATGATCTCGGCAACCTCTGCCTCCTGGGTTCAATCGATTCTCCTGCCTCAGCATCCTGAGTAGCTGGGATCACAGGCACCCACCACCATGCCTGGATAATTTTTTTGTATTTTTAGTAGAGACAGGGTTTCACCATGTTGGCCAGGCTGGTCTCAAACTCCTGACCTCAGGTGATCTGCCTGCCTTGGCTGCCCAAAGTGTTGGGATTACAGGCATGAGCCATTGCTCCTGGCCAGAATTACACTTATTTTTTTAGACATGATTGCTCAATTTAGAGGGCTAAAAGATCACATATGCTTTTTTTTTTTTTTTTTTTTTTTTTAATATGCAGCCTTGCTCTGTCACTCAGGCTGGAGTACAATGGCATGATCTTGGCTCAATGCAGCCTGTGACTTCCAGGTTCAGGCAGGCAATTCTCCTGCCTCAGCCTCCCAAGTAGCTGGGATTACAGGCATGCACCACCAGGCCTGGCTAAATTTTGCATCTATTTTTAAAAATTTATTTATTGTTGAGACAAAGTCTCACTGTGTCACTCAGGCTGGAGTATAAGGACACAATCTTGGCTCACTGCAACCTCCACTTCCCAGGTTCAAGCGATTTTCCTGCTTCAGCCTCCTGAGTAGCTGGGATTACAGGCACCTGCCACCACGCCCAGGTAATTTTTGTATTCTTAGTAGAAACGGGGTTTCACCATGTTGGTCAGGCTGTTCTCAAGGTGATCTTCCTTGGCCTCAGATGATCCATGGCCTCATCCTCCCAAAGTGCTGCAATTACAGGCATGAGCCACTGCACACTGCCACATATGCAGTTTCTTAAAACTATGCACTAGGACAGGTGCTGTGGTTCTCGCCTGTAATCCCATAATTTCGAGAGGCTGAGGCGGGCAGATCACCTGCAGTCAGGAGTTCAAGACCAGCCTGGCCAACAAGGTGAAACTCTGTCTCTACTAAAAATAAAAAATTAGCTGGGTGTGGTGGCATGCACCTGTAATCCCAGCTACTCGGGAGGCTGAGGCAGGAGAATCACTTGAACCCAGCAGGCAGAGGTTGCAGTGAGCAGAGATCACACCACTGAACTCCAGCCTAGGCAACAGTGAGACTCTGTCTGAAAAATAAATTAATTAATTAAAAATAAATAAATAGGTCGGGCACAGTGGCTCAACCTGTAATCCTAGCACTTTGGGAGGTAGAGGCGGGCAGATCACCTGAGGTCGGGAGTTCGAGACCAGCCTGACCAACACAGAGAAACCCTGCCTCTACTAAAAATACAAAATTAGCTGGGCGTAGTTGCACATGCCTGTAATCCCAGATACTAGGGAGGCTGAGGCAGGAGAATCGCTTGTACCTGGGAGGCGGAGGTTGCAGTGACATTGCGCCATTGCACTCCAGCCTGGGTGACAAAAGCAAAACTCCATCTTAATAAATCAATCAATAAATAAATAATAAACGAAGAGAAAAGAGAAAGAAGAAACAAACGAAAAAATATGCCAAATCTGGTAATAGCTGAAGATGGGTAATAAGTACAGGAGGGGTCACTGTGCTAGTCTTTCTGCTTTTATGTATGAAAATTTCCTAGGAAAACGTTGAAACAACCCCTCTTCTGTTAGAACCAGAGAATGGTAAAATTAACATCCAGTTTTTTTTGTTTTTGTCATTGTTTTGACACAAAGTCTTGCTCTGTCGCCCAGGTTAGAGTCCAGTGGTGCAATCATGGCTCACTGCAGACTCAAACTCCTGGGCTCAAGAAATCCTCCTTCCTCAGACGCCATTGTAGTTGGGACTACAGGCGTGCACCACCATGCTCAGCTAATTTTGTGTATTTTTTGTAGAGATGGGGTCTCATTTTGTTGTCCTGGCTGGTCTTGAACTCCTGGCCTCAAGCGATCCTCCGGCCTCAGCCTTGCAAGCTGTTGCAATTACACGTGAGCCAGTGTGCCTGGCCTTAGCCTCCCTTAAAAACTTGTAAGATATGGTTGCATCTCCTGTGCCCAGGTACACAGTAGGTGCTCAATAAATATTTACTGAGGTGTTAACAAGGATAAAAGAACCAAAGAGCTCAGAATTGCAGTTGCTCAGAACTTCAGAGAGCCACGTCTCCAGCATGACACACTCTGAAATTCAGCCACCTTTGGGTTAAGAAAGGCCCTTGGGCCGGGCGCAGTGGCTCATGCCTGTAATCCCAACACTTTGGGAAGCCGAGGCGGGTGGATCACGAGGTCAAGAGATCAAGACCATCCTGGTCGACATAGTGAAACCCTGTCCCTACTAAAAATACAAAAATTAGCTGGGCGTGGTGGTGCACGCCTGTAGTCCCAGCTACTCGGGAGGCTGAGGCAGGAGAATTGCTTGAACCCAGGAGGCGGAGGTTGCAGTGAGCGGAGATCGCGCCATTGCACTCCAGCCTGGGTAACAAGAGCGAAACTCCATCTCAAAAAAAAAAAAAAGAAAAGCCCTTGGGATCAAGACCACTGTCTTCCTTGTACAGATGGGGAAACTGAGGCTCAGAGAAGGGGTGGGGTTGGACCAGAGCTGCCTGAATCTTGTCCCCACCCCTGCTTGCTATCCCTGTCCCCCCATCTCCCTAAGGGACTCACTCGAGGCTGACAGCAGGGGTAGCTAAACAGGTGAACTTTGCCAAAGTCGTCAGCTGAAGCCAGCAACTTCCCATCATGGGAGCGGGCCACCGCGTTGATATCCGTGCCATCCGCCCCTTCGCACCAGATCCCTGTGGGCATGATGGAGGGAAATGGTAAGATGTCAGCAGAGACTGCCAACAGGAGCAGACTGCCGCTCCAGCCATCCTAATTTGTTCTGACAGCCTGTATCAATCTGACCGTACGAGTCAGAAGGACCTTTTTTTTTTTTTTTTTGAGACCGAGTCTCACTCTGTCACCCAGGCTGGAGTGCAGTGGTGCGATCCTGGCTCACTGCAACCTCCACCTCCTGGGTTCAAGCGATTCTCCTGCCTCAGCCTCCCAAGTAGCTGGGATTACAGGCGTGCGCCACCACACCCAGCTAGCGGAATGACCTTCTTAAAATGTGAATCCAAGCCTGCCCCTGCTCCACTCAGAACCCTTCCATGGCTCCCTGGTGACCTCAGAAGAAAGCCTATGACTCTAAGTCTCGGCAGGCCCCACCCACTGCTCCAGCCTCATCCCTTGTCAGTGCTCCTGTTAACCTCTGTAATGATTTGGCCACTCTGCCTCCCTGCATTTCTCTGAATGCCAAGTTCTGTGTCATGCCTGGGCTTTTGGATGGGTTATTCCCTTTCCCTAGAGACTGTTTTCCTTCTTCACTGCCCTGGAAAGTAACTCCGTATCCTCCAGGCCCTAGCTCAGATGTCTCTTCCTCCAGGAAGCTCTCCTTGATTCCTCCACAGCCTAGGCCCCACCCTGGGTTTCCCTGTCCCAGCCCTGTTCACTCTGTGTCATGACTGTCTGGGGACAGGTCTACATCCTCCACTAGACTGTGAGCCCCAGAAGAGTAGGGCCCTCAGTCATGGTCACTGCCAAGCCCATGGTGGCCTCAGAACTGCTTAAGGAGTATGTGTTCACTGCATTTGTGCCAAAATGAATGGGCAGCTAGGGCACCAGCAGTGTGGGACTCTCCTGGTCAGTTACCGCGCCCATTTGGTTTCATTTTATTTTAATAAATAAACAGACACTCCAAACACCCTACCCTTTCCTCTTATACAAATGCAGCCCACATGCAGTAAAGGAGTGAGCGTCCCACACTGGAGGTAAGCAGTAAGACTCTGGAAACCACCAGTGAGGATGTCTCTCCTCATTCCAGAACTCACCAAACACCCCAAACCCCAGGACACAAGTAGCTGTGGCCCATTCCACGTTCCTCACAGCATCTGCACTGGTGACCTGTTTACAGGTAGCCGGGTCCCCTGGGGCAGAAAATGGGAGGAGACATTCAGAGTTGGAAGAACTTCGGAGTAAACCCATCCCTTTCTTAGACAGCGGGCACTGAGGTCCAAGACAAAGGAGGCTAAGGTCCCAGGGCTCATTCCACCTCTCAGGACTGGGTGAGATGGCTACATGCTGGGTCCTCATAGCCCGCAGCATAAGCAGAGCATCTGCTTTGAAACCTGCATCTGGCTGGGTATGGATGGCTCACACCTGTAATAACAGCAGGCGGTGTGAACTACTGAGCCCAGCTGGATCACTTGAGGTCAGGAGTTCGAGACCAGCCTGGCCAAGATGGTGAAACACCATCTCTACTAAATATACAAAAATTAGGCTGGGCATAGTGGCTCATGCCTGTAATCCCAGCGCTTTGAGAGGCCGAGGCAGGCGGATCACCTGAGACCAGGAGTTTGAGACCAGCCTGGCCAAGATGGCGAAACCCCATCTCTACTAAAAATACAAAAAAAATTAGCTGGGCATGGTGGTGGACACCTGTAATCCCAGCTACTTGGGAGGCTGAGGCAGGAGAATCGCTTCAACCTGGGAGGCAGAGGCTGCAGTGAGCTGAGATTACCCCATTGCACTCCAGCCTGGGGGACAAAAGTGAAACTGCATCTCACTAACTAAATAAATGAATAAAATTAGCTGGGCATGGTGGTGTGCTCCTGTAATCCCAGCTACTGGGGGGTGGGGGGGGCTGAGGCAGGAGAATCATTTGAACCTGGAAGGTGGAGGTTACAGTGAGCTGAAATTGTGCCATTACACTCCACCCTGGGTGGCAGAGTGAGATTCCGTCTCAAAAAATAAAAATTAGATAAAGAAACCTGCATCCTACCCATCTGGCCAGAAAGGGGAGGAATTGGTTAGAAGCGGGGTACACCAGGGAGAAAATCAGAACTCAGGGGTTCCTGAATTCCAAATCAGCAATAGCCTTGAACACCAACGGAGAGAGACTTGAAGCCCCTGCCTCCCCTCCCAGAACTCAGGGAAGTCTGCAAATCACACATGCAAATGAGACGGAAGAAGAAACGTCTCTGGGTCCCGGAGAACTCACAGTACAGAATCTCATAGTCCCCGGAGTTGGTGACAAAGCAGCTGCTGTCCTGGGCCCAATCCAGGTGGGTGATAAAACTGGAATGGCCCTGCGGGGGAGGGAAGGGATGGTGTTAGAGCTGGAGAGGGCAGAGCCAAGGAGAGGGGGACAGGATTAAATCAGGAAAGTGGAAGGTCAAATACAGAGGTAGGGTGAGAACACATGGGGACTAAAGGAAGGATACACAGGCCTTTGGAGTGTGGGGCGGGGCCAGACTACTGTGGGCGGGGCCAGACTGTGATGGGCAGGGCTAGACAAAAAGCACTTAGAACACAATGGGACTTTAGAACAAGTGGGCAGAGCTAGACAAGGAGGAACTGGCTTTGAATGTGAGGGGCGGGTCTACACAGAGGGGCAGTCTCGGAACGTGAGGGGCGGGGCTACACAGATGGTGAGCTTAGCACGTAGGGGCGGGGCTACACAAAGGGGCGATCTCGGAACGTGAGGGGCGGGGCTACACAAACGGGCGGGCTTAGAACACAAGAGGTGGTGAATGTGTGGGCGGGGCCAAGGCTCCTTGCTCTGATCAGGGCACAATCAGTTGAGTGCTGAAGCTGCGCTCCCTTGAGGTAGAAAATTGGTTAATTCTGCACCCCCTGGGTGGGGTGGCGGCGCGGGCTGGGGGCCACTGCCCACTCACCGAGCACTTGCCCAGGCGGCTGACCTTGCGGCCGCCTTGGTCCACCGTGTACACGTACACCAAGTTGTCGTGGGAGCCCACGGCCAGGTACGCCCCGTCTGGGGGAGGGGGAGGGGGGCTATGAGGAGGCACCCAGGCTCCGCCCCCTCCTCGCCCAGACTCAGCCCCCTCAACAGTCCCCAGCTCCATCCCCACTGCATCCCTCCTAGGCCTCGCAGCACAGGCTCCACCCCTCCCCCTGCCAAGAACTCTGAGCTTCCATCCCCTGGCCCTGCCGCTCCGATGTCCCAGGCCTGCTGCTTACCTGGGGAGAAGCTGACCACTGAGATCTGTTCATTGCCGTCTGTGTGGATAGCCACTAGGTCATGGGTCTCTGTGTCCAGCAGCAGCCATCTTGAAGGAGAGGGTGTGGTGGGGGGAGGAGGGGTGAGCTGATCTGACAGACAGGGGCCGCAATCTGTGAGGCCTGAGGGAGGGATCAGAGGGACCCCAGAAGAGATCTGGGCTGGGCTCGGTGGCTCAGGCCTATAATCAATGCCAGCACTTTGGGAGGCCAAGGCGGGTGAATCGCTTTAGGTGGAGTTCAAATACAAAAATTAGCTGGACATGGTGGCGCGTGCCTGTAATCCCAGCTACAGGGGAAACTGAGGCCTCTCAATTGCTTGAACCTGGGAGGCAGAGGTTGCAGTGAGCCGAAATCACACCAGTGCACTCCAGCATGGGTGACAGAATAAGGCTCTGTCTCAAAAAAAACGAAATAAAACAAGACCAGGTGCGGTGGCTCACGCCTGTAATTCAGTACTTTGGGGGAGGCTGGCCAACATGGTGAAACCCCGTCCCTACTAAAAATCAAAAAAATTAGCCAGGCATGGTGGTAGGCGCCTGTAATCCCAGCTACTTGGGAGGCTGAGGCAAGAAAATCGCTTGAACCCGGGAAGCAGTGGCTACAGTGAGCCAGAGGAATATTGAGGGATCTCGGCTCAGTAAATTGTGGGATTTGGGAAAGTAGGAACAAGGGAGGAAGGGCCAGTTCCCCAGGGAGCAGAGAAGCCCTCCCCAAATGCCCTCCTCTGCTTTACCTGCCAGTTACTGTGCCCACAGCCAGGACAGAGCCGCTGGGGTGGAAGCCGGCTGAGCGGGCAGGGTCCTGAGAAGGGAAGAAAAGAGGCTGGGCTCAGAGCTGAGGTCCCATGTCCATCTGGCCATTCTCCTGCCTCAGGGCAAACTCTAATCCTGGCATGAGGGTTCTCCCCTCCCTCTGCTGCCCTTTGGGACCCCACCACCCCAGACACCCTGGCAGCCATTCCCCTTTACATTCCTGTAACATGTTAGCCTGAACAGAAAACATTCCTCCTGTCACTGCTGCCCCAGGATCCTTCCTTACTCCTAAATTCCCACAGCTTTATTCATCCAAGACGACTTTTTAAGGTAATTTGCTAGATGTGGGAATGCTGGGAAAAAGGGCATCCGGAATTTTAAGACTCTTTTTCTTTATTTATTTTTTGAAATGGAGTTTCACTCTGTCACCCAGGCTGGAGTGCAATGGCATGGTCTCAGCTCACTGCAACCTCTGCCTCCCGAGTTCAAGTGATTCTCCTGGCTGAGCCTACCAAATAGCAGAGACTACAGGTGACCGCTACCATGCCCAGCTAATTTTTGTATTTTTAGTAGAGATGGGGTTTCACCAGGTTGGCCAGGCTGGTCTCCAACTCCTGACCTCAGGTGATCTGCCTGCCTCAGTCTCCCAAAGTGGTGGGATTACAGGTGTGAGCCACTGTGACCAGCCTCTTATTATTTTTCTTTTTTTGAGACAGAGTCTCACTCTGTTGCCCAGGCTGGAGTGCGATGGTGCAATCTCAGCTCACTGCACCTTCTACCTCCTGGGCTCAGATGATCCTCCCACTTCAGCCTCTGGAGAAGCTGGGACTATAGGCACATGCCACCATGCCCACCTTCCCCCCTCCCCCATTTTTTGTAGAGATGGGGTTTGGCCATGTGGCCCAGGCTGGTCTGAAACTCCTGGACTCACAGAATCCACCTGCCTCGGCCTCTCAAAGTGCTGGGATTACAAGTGTGAGCCACCACACCCAGCTGCAATTTTTATTGTTTACAATTTTTTTTTTTGAGACTGAGTCTTGCTCTGTGGCCAGGCTGGAGTGCAATGGCACCATCTCGGCTCACTGCAACCTCTGCCTCTCCGGTTCAAGCAATTCTCCTGCCTCAGCCTCCTGAGTAGCTGGGATTACAGGTGTGTGCCACCATGCCCAGCTAATTTTTTGTATTTTAGTAGAGTTGGGGTTTCATCATGTTGGCCAGGATGGTCTTGATCTCTTGACCTCGTGATCCACCCGCCTAGGCCTCCCAAAGGGCTGGGATTACAGGCATGAGCCACTGTGCCCGGCCTCTGTTTACATTTTAATTAATGAAGTGTGAATAGCCATACGTGGCTGGTGGTTACCCTATGGGACCGTGTAGCTCTATGCTTGACTGTTGCAGCGATCGAAGCTTCCTTGAATTCAGTGGCTCCTGACTCCCCGCTCCTCACAGCAGCTCCCCTGATGGATTGCTTCTGTGTTGTCCTGGGCTCCCTTCCAGTCAAGAACCCACTCCCCCAACCCTTCTGAGAGAGCTTCTAAGCACCCAGTTCCCTGGACAAAATCTCCACCCTGCTTAAAAAGACCTTGTTTGGCTGGGCATGGTGGCTTACGCCTGTAATCCCAGCACTTTGGGAGGCCAAGGTGGAGGGATCACAAGGTCAGGAGTTCGAGACCAGCCTGGCCAACATGGTGAAACCCCGCCTCTACTAAAGATACAAAAATTAGCCTGGTGTGATGGTGCATGCCTGTAATCCTAGCTACTCAGGAGGCTGGGGCAGGAGAATTGCTTGAACTTGGGAAGCAGAGGTTTCAGTGAGCTGAGATCACTCCATTTCACTCCAGCCTGGGCAACAGAGCAAGACTCTGTCTCAAAAAAAAAAACAACACAAAAAGACCTTGTTAGGTGTCAGTCTGCTGTGCTGAGCCCTGACACGTGGAGAAGGGTAGTTTTGTTAGAATGGTGCATTTCCAGTCCCCGGGCCTTACCTCGATGATCCTGCTCCACAGAGGCTGGTGGGTCTCTGAGCTCCACAGATGCACCAGCTTATCCTGCCCGCAGGTCACAAACTGAGCCCGGCTGGGGTGTGCGGCGAGACCCCACAGCTCTTCCACGTGGCCCTGATGGAAAGGGAGGATGGCAGGATGGAGACTGCAGCTCTGGCCTTTTCCCACCCAACCCTAATGTCACACAAGAAGTCCTGGATGAGCCCCAGCAATGCACCCTGCCCCAGCGGGACTCAGGGAAGACCTTTCCCGATGTCTCTGAAGGGGGCCTTGCTTGGACATCTGGACCCATGCCCTGGTGTGTGACTCAAGGCAAATCCTGCCCCTTCTCCAGGGACCTCTGCTTTCCTCTTTGCACAGTGGGAGGCAGGAGGGCATGGTGGCTCAGAGCTTGAACCTCAGGGGTCAGACAGACTGCCCCCTGGCCACACACCTCCCAGGCCTCCAGCTCCAGGGATCTGGGAAGGCCCTTCTAGAGCCCAGAAGTCTGAGGGACCTCATGGAGGGCACTAACCCTCATGGCTCTGACTCTCGGCTCTCTATTACTGAGTGAGGGCAGCCACCTAGGCAGGTGACATCTCCTTGGAGCCTCAGTTTGAAAGTCTGTAATATAGGCCAATTGGTGTGTGTGCCTCATTGCATTCTTGTGCTCACTCAAATCATGGATGGAAAATGCTGGCCAGGCACAGTGGCTTATGCCAGTAATCCCAGCAGTTTGGGAGGCTGAGACGGGAAGATCGTTCGAGCTCAGGAGTTCAAGACCAGGCTGGGCAACATGGCAAAACCCTGTCTCTACAAAAAAATAGAAAAATTTGGCAGGTGTGGTAGTGCACCCCTGTAGTCCCAGCTACTTGAGAGGCTGAGGCAGGAGGATCCCTTGAGCCCAGGAGATGGAGGATGCAGTGAGCTGAGATGACACCACTGTACTCCAGGCTAGGTGACGGAGTGAGATCCTGCCTCAAAAATAAATAAATAAATAAATAAATAAATAAATAAATGCTAAACATAAGGATAATTCGGAGAAGGTGGTTGCAAAATAGAAATATCTATTATTATTTATAACAATCTTTTTTTGAGAAGGAGCTTCACTCTGTCGCCCAGGCTGGAGTGCAATGGCGCGATCTCAGCTCACTGCAGCCTCCGCCTCCCGGGTTCAAGCAATTCTCCTGCCTCAGCCTCTTGAGTAACTGGGATTACAGGCAAGCATCACTATGCCTGGCTAATGTTTTGTATTTTTAGTACAGATGGGGTTTCGCCATGTCACACAGGCTGGTCTCAAACTCCTGACATCAAGTGATCTGCCTGCCTTGGCCTCCCAGAGTAATATTAATATTATAACTAATAACTATAATAACCAGCATAATAGTATGGGCTGGGCGCAGTGGCTCACACCTATAACCCCAGCATTTTGGGAGACCGAGGTGGGTGGATCACCTGAGGTCAGGAGAATCACTTAAACCCAGGAGGCTGAGGTTGCAGTGAGCTGAGATTGAGCCACCGCACTCCAACCCTGTTGAAAGAGAAAACTCTGTCTCAAAAAAAATAAATAAATAAAAAGAAAGAAAGGAAGTTTGGGCACAGCTCATGTCTATAATCTCAGCACTTTGTGAGGCAGAGGCGGGTGGATCACTTGAGGTCAGGAGCTCAAGACCAGCCTGGCCAACATGGTGAAAACCCATTTCTACTAAAAATACAAAAGTTAGCTGGGCATGGTGGTGCACGCCTGTAGTTCCAGCTACTCGGGAGGCTGAGGCAGGAGAATCACTTGAACCTAGGAGGTGGAGGTTGCAGTGAGCTGAGACAGCACTACTGTGCTCCAGCCTGGGTGGCAGAGCAAGACTCTGTTTCAAAAAAAACAGATAAAGATAAATTTATAAATACAGTGCTTCCTGGTAGGTGAGTTCTTTAACTGGGCCAGGGATAAGGAAGGGAAGGAGGAGGCCAGGGAGGGAGGAGCAGGCATTTGAGCTGCGAGAAGAAATGCAGGCAGAATCCAGCAGGGCCTTCCCAAATCTGTGGAGCTGGAGACTGGAGAGGTGTGCGAGCAGGGTGTCTGCAGCCGTGGGACAACCTGGAGGGACACTCACCAGCCTGAAGGATGCCACCCCAGTCAGCATGGCCCGAGGTAGCACAGTTGGCACAGGGGCGGGGGGCCCCTTTGCTGCGCTCGCAGTTAAACTCTTGGTTGCTAGATCATGGGAAGGGGTCCTGGGTCAGGGTCAGGTCAGAGAACGGACAGAGCAGGGAGGTGAGAACTGGGAGTGGGGAGAAGGAGTGGATGATGCTGGGGAGACAAGGGAAAGAGCTAGGAAGAGGGGAGGGTGCAGGGGAGAGGCGCACCTGGACCAGCAGCGAGAAGCCCGTGTGGATGGAGCCCTGCAGGATGGAATTGCGGGTTGTCCCCACGTAGAGTGTGTCTCCGTGGCCCTCTGCCACGGTGCGCACAGGGCCAAAGTCCTCGGGGACCTGGGTGGGCAGATAAGAGGGGAGATGAGAAGGACGCACATGGGGGTGGGTGTGGGGTGACATGCTGGGGGGAGGAGGGTCTAGTGTTGGGAGCTCTAGGTGGATGGGGGGTGGGGGGACCTCTCCACCCCCATCTGAGCCCACTGTCCCTCCTCACCTCCACTTCCTGCAGCTTGCTGTAGTCAGAACCCCAGAGGACCACCCGCCGATCGCGGCCCCCTCCAGACACCAGCGTCCCGTCCCGCAGGGCGCAGAGCCCAAACACGCCGCCATCGTGGGCGCCCAGCACCACCTGTGTGATACGGTTCCCGCCTGTGGGGTGGCCAGGGGCAGGGTCAACATGGAGAGGTCATCCCTGTGCTGACCCCTGAATGCATCTTGAACTCTCAAGCCTATGTCCATCTATTCACAGCCACCTTTTCACCTTCCTTTTTTTTTTTTTGAGACTGAGTCTCTCTCTGTCACCCAGGCTGGAGTGCAGTTGTGCTATCTCAGCTTACTTCAACCTCTGCCTCCTGGGTTCAAGCGATTCTCTTGCCTCAGCCTCCTGAGTAGGTGGGATTATAAGCACCTGCTACCATGACAGCTAATTTTTATGTTTCTAGTAGAGACGGGGTTTCACCATGTTGGCCAGGCTGGTCTCGAACTCCTGACCGCAAGCGATCCACCTAACTCAGCCTCCCAAAGTGCTGGGATTACAGGTGTGAGCCACCACCCCTGGCCTTAATTTTTGTAATTTTAGTAGAGACAGGGTTTCACCATGTTGGCCAGGCTAGTCTCAAACTCCTGCCCTCAAGTGATCCTCCCAGGCCCCCAAAGTCCTGGGATTACAGGCATGAGCCACTGGGCCCTCTTTACACCAGTCATGTACATCTTTCCACCCACCCACCCATCCAACACCTTGAGGCCCTGCAGGATGGCCCAGTGGTGGGCCTGGCGATGTGGAAAGGAATCAGATTCAGTCCCTGCCCCAGGGAGTTTAGTCTGGGAAAGACACACTGCCACCGATTATTCAGAACTTATTCTCACCTGCCCAATCTCAAGGAAAGCTCAGAACAGCCCTGTCAGGAGGTAATGATATTATACTCACTTTACAGACGGGTCAACTGTGTCTCAAAGGGACGTGATTTTCCCAAGGCCGCATAGCACACTATCTCGCTGGGACCTGAACCTACGCCCTCCCGACTCCCAAACCAACTTCCCTCCCCCTACATAGCCCTGCCCTGGGGTAACCCCACAGGAGTCGGGCTCCTGAAGGCCAGCAGAACTGAAGCTTAGAGATAATCCCTGTCTCTCATTCACTTATCTGAGGCCCAGAGAGTTTGAAAAGGCTTTACCCAAAGTCACAGAGTGACACCTGATTCATGCCTGTCTCCAACATACCCATGTGCTGTGGGACAGATGCTATGGAAAGGGCAGGGAGGGGCCTCATTCTGCCCTGCTCAGCTGGGTGCTGGATCCCTTCCTTCCTCAGCCCTTTGGTTTTTCCTTTTTTTCTGAGACAGGGTCTTGTTCTGTCGCCCAGGGTGGAGTGCAGCGTGTGGTCACAGCTCACTGCAGCCTTGACTTCCTAGGCTCAATTAATCCTCCCACCTCAGTCTCCTAAGTAGCTGGGATCACAGGCACATGCCATTACCCCTGGTTATTTTTATTTTTTATTTTACTGTTTTTTTTAGACAGAATCTTGCTCTGTCGCCCAGGCTGGAGTGCAGTGGCGCTATCTTGGCTCATTGCAACCTCCACCTCCCTGTTCAAGCGATTCTCATGCCTCAGTCTCCTGAGTAGCTGGGATTACAGGGACTCACCACCACACTTGGCTAATTTTATATTTTTGGTAGAGATGGGGTTTTGCTATCTTGGCCAGGCTGGTCTCAAACTCCTGACCTCAGGTGATCCTCCTGCCTCAGCCTCCCAAAGTGCTGGGATTACAAGTGTGAGCCACCGAGCCCGGCTTGCTATTTTTAAAATTTTTGTAGATATGGGGTCTCACTACATTGCCTAGGCTGGTCTAGAACTTCTGGGCTCAAGCAATCTTCCTGCCTTGGCCTCCCAAAGTACTAGCATTACAAAGACATGAGCCACTGTTCCCAACCTCAACCCATTAATTTATTAATAAACTCATCCATTGGTTGGAACAAGTATTTCTTCAACAATTGGCTAAAACAATCAAGTCATTTATTTACTTTCTTTTTTTTTTAAACGGAGTCTCGCTCTGTCGCCAGGCTGGAATGCAGTGTTGCCACCTCCACTAACTACAACCTCAGCTCCCTGATTCAAGTGATTCTCCTGTCTCAGCCTCCCAAGTAGCTGGGACTGCAGGCACATGCTACCATGCCTGGCTAATTTTTGTATTTTTAGTAGAGTTGGGGTTTCATCATGTTGAAGGCCAGGATGGTCTCAATCTCTTAAACTTGTGATCTGCCGGCCTTGGCCTCCCAAAGTGCTGGGATTACAAGTGTGAGCCACCGCGCCCAGCCTAAATCAAGTCATTTATTCATTCAATCATTGATCAACTTCTTGGAACAATCTGTTTTTCACAACACATTAATCCACTGGCTGAAACATTCATTCATTCACTCACTCATTCACTCATTCATTCATTGCTGTATTGATCCACTGCCTGAGACCAAACCTATTCACTAACATGGCTGGCCATTAGTGGTGACAAACGCTCATTTGTTCCTTTACCCAGTCACTCTCCCTTTAAGGAGGATGACACATTCATTTATTTATTCTTGCATCCATTTCCTAGAATGACACCTTCATTCATTCCTTCATTCACTCATTCATTGATCCACACGCTGGGACAAAGCATCTGTCCACGTATCCATTCTACCCATCCGTCCTTCCTTCCATCCTCCTATCCATCCATTCATCAGCTAACCACAACTGAGCTATAACCCATTGATTTATAATCTGGACTTGATCCCTAACATGGGATTTCCAGAGGGCAGGGCTGGGGGGAGTCAATAAATATTTCATGGAGATGGGGTATTTGAGCTGAGCTTTGAGGAGGTGCTGGAATCAGACAGGTAAGGGTTTCATCCATTTACATTCATTCCACACAAGCAGCGTTCCACCAAGGGAGGCAGAGCCAGGAGTGTTTGAGAAGACTGGATTGGGGACCAAACAGATGGGATGACACTGACCTTTGCCCCAAACATAGAGGTTTCCTCCAGAGTCCCCTGTGACCACATCGCCACCTTCCAAAAAGGTCACACACAGCACATACTTCGGTTTCTCATGTTTCTAAGGTGGGGGAGGAAAGGAAGGCATCAGAGCATCACTGAAGCAGGTGGCCTCCCAGAGGTCATCTGTCACCCAGGACTGTGCCAGGGAATCCCCTTTATGCGTTTGGGTGTAAGGCCCTGCGTGGAGTAATCCCTTCTCCCACCTGCCTCCATCCAGCCTGCAGCGCTCAGGTGGCCTAGAGGTTCTGACCACAATTGTCTCGCATTCCTACCCCCTCTCTGCTCCCCCTGACTCTTTTTTTTGAGACACAGTCTCACCTGTCATCCAGGCTGGAGTGCAGTGGCACGATCTCGGCTCACTGCAACCTCTGCCTCCCAGGTTCAAGCGATTCTCCTGCCTCAGCTTCCCCAGTAGCTGGGATTACAGGTGCACACCACCATGCCCGGCTAAATTTTGTGTTGTTTTAGTAGAGTCGGGGTTTCACCATGTTGGCTAGGATGGTCTCAATCTCCTGACCTCGTGATCCGCCTGCCTCAGCCTCCCAAAGTGCTGGGATTACAGGCATGATCCACTGCAGCCAGCCTAATTTTGTATTTTTAGTAGAGACGGGATTTTGCCATGTTGGTCAGGCTGGTCTGAACTCCTGACCTCAAGGGATCTGCCCGCCTCGGCCTCCCAAAGTGCTGTGATTGTAGGCATGAGCCACCGCCCTCGGCCTGGTCCCCCTGAATTCTCCCCTCCAGCTGGCCCCTCATTTGTCATGTCGCTCCTTCTCCCTCCTCATCTTCAGCCTCTCTCTCTACATCCCCTTCCCTGCCTCACTCCACCTTCTCATTATCTGTTTCATCTCCCTCCATGCCCAGCGTTCTCTGGGCTTCCCTTCTGGGGTGGAACTCCCATTTCCACCAAAGGCAATGAACCCTATGGGAGGAGACCCTGGGTCTTTCTGCCCTCTGCTTCCCCCTCAGTTCGTCTGTCTCAGCTCGTGGCTCTCTCAGCCAGGCAGCCTCTGAGTTCTCTGATTATCTATAATATTGACAACTGCAATATTATTATCAGAGAACCAGCAGTTTTTTTTGGCACATGGGAGACAGGGTCTCACTGTGTCACCCAGGCTAGAGTGCAGTGGCCATCATGGCTCACTGCAGCATCAACCTCCCGGGCTCAACTGATCCTCCCTTCTCAGCCTCCCAGGTAGCTGGGATTACAGGTGCATGCATACCACCATGCCCAGGTAATTTTTGTATTTTTTGTAGATATGATGTCTCACCATGTTGCCCAGGCTGATCTTGAACTCCTGGGCTCAGGTGATCCTCCCACCGTGGCCTTCCAAAACGCTGGGATTACAGGCAAGAGCCACCTTGCCACAGTATCCATTTATTGAGCATTTACTATCTGCTGCAGCTGCTATATTCTTCATCCCTTTGAATTCTCACACTTTTTTTTTTTTTCTGAGACAGTGTCTCGCTCTATCACCCAGGCTGGAGTGATCCCTCAATCACGGCTCGCTGCAGCCATGATCTCAAGTGATCCTCCCACCTCGCAGTGCCCGGCCTCCCTCATAACTCCAGGGTTAAGGTGGATCACCACCATAGCATGGAGAAGGAAACTGAGGCCCTGGCAGGCAACGTCTCAGCATCCCTGAATCCCAAGCCCCTGCCACCCTCTGGGGGATCTTGCTACCTCCCTGCCCGTCCCTGACTACCTCTCTCAGGGCCAGCCTGTCCCCCAAGCCCCCGGCACTCACCTCAAAGAGGCCCTGCCTCTTGCTCAAGCTGCCCCCTTCCAAGGTCCAGAAGTAGATGTGAGATTTCCCGCAGGTGATAAGCACAGTGGGGTCCGTGGGATGGAAGGTGGCTACCAATACAGCCTCGTTGGAGCACTTTGGGGGGTGGGGAAGATTCTGAATGAGGACCTCAGAATCCTCAAGGCTACTATACCTGCCCCACACAGGCTGCCCTATACAGCTGGTTGAGTTGTGCACTGCACACCTGAACTTTTCCTTTTTTTTTTTTTTTCCGAGATGGAGTCTTGCTCTGTTGCCCAGGCTGGAGTGCAGTGGTAGGATCTTGGCTCACTGCAACCTCCACCTCTAAGGTTCAAGTGATTCTCCTGCCTCAGCCTCTGGTGTAGCTGGCACTACAGGTGCATACCACCACACCTGGCTAATTTTCTGTATCTTTAGTAGAGACGGGGTTTCACCATGTTGGCCAGGCTGGTCTTGAACTCCTGACCTTGTGATCTGCCTGCCTCAACCTCCCAAAGTGTTGGGATTACAGGCATGAGTCACCACGCCGGACCTAACCATTAGTTCTTTTAATCGTCACAGCATATTGTGAGGTTAAAAAGTGAGGCTGAGAGAGGGTAAACCATTTGCCTAAGGATGCACAGCTAGGCAAGAGTTGTGTCTGGAACCCAGCTCACGTAGACCTAATTCCAGAGCCCAGCCTCTCCACCATTTCTCTTTCCCCAAACATTGAGCCTTAATCCAAAACCCAGGTTACCACCAGGTGGAGTGGCTCATGACTGTAATCCCAGCACTTTGGGAGGCCAAGGCAGGTGGATTACCTGAGGTCAAGACTTCAAAACCAGCCTGGCCAACATGGTGAAACCCTATCCTTACTAAAAATACAAAAATTAGCCAGGCATGGGGCGTGCGCCTGTAGTCTCAGCTACTCAGGAGGTTGAGGCAGGAGAACTGCTTGCACCCAGGAGGTGGAGGTTGCAGTGAGCCAAGATTGTGCCACTGCACTCCAGCCTGGCTGATAAGAGCGAAATGCTGTCTCAAAAAAAAACCCAAAACACCAGGTTTCCTGCCCCCAGCTCAGGACAGGTGTGCAACCTTAGGCAAGCACCTCTTCCCCTCACCATACCTCATCCATTAGATAGGCCACCTCCCAGAGAGGCACATCGAGACACCGAAGGAATGCAGAGTCAGCAGCCACCTCAAACCCAGTCATCTGTTGTGTCTGGTCCACCCTGCCTCATACCCCCACATCCTCACCAAGGCCCTATGAGGAAGATGCTAGCATTATCCCCGATTTATTTTATCTATTTAGTGTGTTTTTTGAGACAGGGTCTCGCTCTGTTGCCCAGGCTGGAGTGCAATGGTGTAATCATGGCTCACTGCAGCCTAAATCTACCTGGCTCAATTGATCCTCCTACCTCAGCCTCCCAAGTAGCTGGGACTACAGGTACACACCACACCCAGTCAATTTTTTTTTTTTTTAGTAGAGATAGGTCTCATTATGTTGCCCAGGCTGCTGATCTCAAACTTCTGAGCTCAAGCAAGCAATCCTCTCATGTTGGCCTTCCAAAGTGCTAGGATTACAGGTGCGAGCCACCTTGCCCAGCCTACTATTTCCATATTATAGATGAGGCCACCAAGGCTCTGAGAGGGCAAGCCACTTGCTCAAAGTTACACAGCCAGCAAGTAGTAAAGCCAGGGCTTAAACACAGGTCTGATTGCAGACTCCTAACCACTGAGATTGGGCAAGTCTCACGGTAGAACCCCAGGGGGAGGGGATGAGAAAAATTGCCTCACCTTGACATCCACCACCTTGGTCTCCTTGGCCCAGTCCCACACAGAGAGCATGTGATCATTGGATTCGTCCACGGCACACAGCAGGTTGCCCCCATTCTACAGAGGAGAGAGGAGGGGGACAGAGGCACGGGGAGTCAGGGCCCATCCTCCCTCCATGCCCACAAGGGCATTTGCCACACAGGCTTGTTGTGAACTTTCAGGCCGGGCACAGTGGCTCATGCCTGTAATCATAGCACTTTGGGAGGCCTAGGTAGGAAGATTGCTTGAGCCCAGGAGTTTGAGGCCAGCCTGAGCAATATAGGGAGACCCTGTCTCTTAAAAAATAATAATAATAATTAAATATTAAAAAAAAAAAAAGTCCAGGCGCAGTGGCTCATGCCTAAAATCCCAGCACTTTGGGAGGCCAAGGTGGGGAGATCGAGACTATCCTGGCTAACACGGTGAAACCCTGTCTCTACTAAAAATACAAAAATTAGCTGGGCGTGGTGGTACAAGCCTGTAGTCCCAGCTACTTGGGAGGCTGAGACAGGAGAATTGCTTGAACTCAGGAGGAGGAGGCTGCAGTGAGCCGAGATCATGCCATTGCACTCCAGCCTGGCGACAGAGTGAGCCTCCATCTCAAAAAAAAAAAAAAAAAAAAAAAAAAAAACTTTCAAATGCCCTGGTCATGTCGCAGGAAATACATTAAAACACACCCTCATTAGGAGCTGTAAAGACATCAGAAATGGTTTTTATACTAGGCCTTGAAATGACTCATCCCTAAGAAACTCATCTCATTTGCCCTCAGCTATTGTTTCTCCGCAGTCAGGAATTCCTGCTGACATCATCTCATTTGCATTTACATATAGAGTGACTGATGTTACCTGAAATTCTGCCAATTAACAAAGTTGGTATCATGTTGGGTTTTTGTTTGTTTGTTTTTGAGACTGAGTCTTACTCTGTTGCCCAGCCTGGAGTGCAGTGGCAGGATCTTGGCTCACTGCAACCTCCGCTTCCCGGGTTCAAGCGATTGTCCTGCCTCAGACTCCCGAGTAGCTAGGACTACAGGCTTGCACCACCACGCCCAGCTAATTTTTGTATTTTTAGTAGAGACGGGTTTCACCATGTTACCCAGGCTGGTCTTGATCTCCTCACCTCGTGATCCACCCACCTCGGCCTCCCAAAGTGCTGGTATTACAGGCATGAGCCATCGAGCCACGCCAACCCTCTTAGGCATTTTAAACCCAGTGCCTAGGGCCCAGCTGCTCCTTGCCCATTTGCAGGCAGATTTTGGCATGTCCAGGCAGAGATAAGTACAGAAAGCAAGAGTAAGCCTTTAGGAATTTGGAGAGCAATTTGACAGCAGCACAACATCCAAGTGTGTGATTGTGGGCTTTTTAAAAAAATCATATTTTGGC
The DNA here is from genome assembly GCA_963573385.1 of Cacajao melanocephalus. NCBI lineage: Eukaryota > Metazoa > Chordata > Mammalia > Primates > Pitheciidae > Cacajao > Cacajao melanocephalus. The sequence goes on along the minus strand of CAUYLG010077322.1, from coordinate 43,295 downwards.
TGGGCATGGTGGCTTATGCCTGTAATCCCAGCACTTTGGAAAGGTGAGGTGGAAGGATCACTTGAAGTCAGGAGTTTGAGACCAGCCTAGCGGACAAGGTAAAACCCCGTCTCTGAAAAAAAAAAAAAAATTAGTCGGGCGAGGTAGCGCCTGCCTGTAGTCCCAGCAACTAGGGAGTCTGAGGCAGAAGAATCACTTGAACCCAGGAGGCGGAGGGTACAGTGAGCCAAGATTGCGCCACTGCACTCCAGCTTGGGCAAGAGGGAAACTCCGTCTGGGGGGGGGGGAAAAAGAGTGAACACTGAGAGTCTGGGGCAAATAGGAAAATCCAGATAGAGGGTCCCTCTCATAATGGATAACCAGGCAGGTCTGAGATCACAAGATCTTTCTTGCAGCCCAGAGGGCTGGGAATTCTGCTGGGGTCCTGGCCTGCCTCTGTGACGTCACAATGTGGGCGTGGCCTTAACCCAAGGGGCGGGTGAAAAGGTCTGGGCATTTGCCCTCCTTTTAGGGGCGAGGGGGAGGGGTTAGGATGGGCGAAGGACTTACAGATTTGGAGAACCCCACACAGCACACGGCTCTGTCAAACACTCCCAGGCCCAGCACGTGTAGAGTGGAGAGGGAAACTGAGTCCCAGATGCGTACGTGGGGTGGCAGTGGCTGCAGGGATGAGAGCCTTGTTACCTGGGGGGGGCCAGCGGCTTGTCCCCCACAACTGCGTCCTGCATTCTTTTCTGCTTTCCCCCTCCCTTCCATTACCTTCCCTTCCTTAGTGGTGCCCGCCACCTGTCCTGTGGCGATGGTGACCATATCCGGGTGGATGGCCAAGCTGCAGAAAGAAGGGACAGAGGGACCAGGACTCAGTGGGAGAAAGGAGGCTCACAGCGACCCAGGACCCTTCCTGAAGCCAGCCAGTCACACTGCCTAGTTATTCATTCCACAAATTGGCTGGTCGAGTTGTCAATAAACATGTATTTAGTCCATCAATAGCAGCAATTGGATGCCCTCCGGGTATGCTGGCTCAGAAGCACGACTCAGGCCTGGGGTCTCTAAGGTCTCTAACTCAAATGCCAGCAGGACGAAGGTCTATACCGCAAATAGTGGCCAGGAGAGCACACAGATTTAACCAGGCTGACCCCACCCTGCTCCATCCACCTTGAATTGTCTGGAGTACCTGTTCTGGTTTTTGTTTTGTTTTGTTTTGTTTTGTTTTTCATTTTAAGAAACAGGGTCTCTAGCATTTTGGGAGGCCAAGGTGGGAGGATCACCTGAGGTCAGAAGTTTGAGACCAGCCTGGCCAACATGGTGAAACCGTCTCTACTAAAAGTACTAAAATTATTATCCTGAGAGTGACAGTGTATTAAAAAAAAAGAAAAGAAACAAAATACTAAAATTAGCTGGGCGTGGTGCGGGGCACCCGTAGTTCCAGCTACTCGGGAGGCTGAGGCAGGAGAATCCCTTGAACCCAGGAGGCAGAGGTTGCAATGAGTTGAGATCATGCCACTGCACTCCAGCCTGGGCGACAGAGGGAGACTAGTTCTCAAAAAAACAAAACAAAACAAAAAACAACAAAAAACCACAGATGGGGTCTCTCTTATCCCCCAGGCTACAGTGACATGACACGTTCATAGATCACTGCAGCCTCCAACTCCTGGCTTCAGTGATCCTTCCGCCTTGGCCTCCCAAAGTGTTGGTTTTATAGGTGTGAGCCACCTCGCTGCCCAGATTCTCAAAAAAGAAAGATCTAGGTATTGAGTGAATTCGCCATTTGAATTTTTTTTGAGGCAGGGCTTGCTCTTTTACCCAGGCTGGAGTGCAGTGGCTCAATCACAGCTCACTGCAGCCTCGACCTCCTGGGTTCAAGTGATCCTTTTGCCTCAGCCTCCTGAGTAGCTGGGACCATAGGGGCTCACCGCCACACCCAACTAAAACATCTGAAATATTGAAACACTGACACTCAATTCACATTTTCCCACTGAATTCAGCCTGAGGGCAGCTGGTGGCTTTGGAGAGGGAGCAAAGGCTTGGCCCTGCCCCCAAACCCCAGAGGACAACGATGTGGAAAGAGGCCTAGTGGGGGAGGCGCTGGAGCTCCCACCTTCCCCCCTACAACTCCATCCCATCCCCTCCCTCCCACACCTCACCATTTGATGTCATCGTTGTGTCCCAGGTAGTGTCGCTGTCTCTGCTCCTCCACGCTGTATAGCACGGCCACGGAGGCCACAAAATACACTATCTCCCCGGTGGGCAGCAAATAAAGGTTGGCCCGGCAGTCTCGGCCACGGTAGCCATAGCTGGAGCCACCCAGGGGCCGGTTAAGGAATGTGGGTTTGTTTTTGAGATGGAGTCTGTCACCCAGGCTGGAGTGCGGTGTCGTGATCCCGGCTCACTGCAACCTCCGCCTCCCGGGTTCAAGCAATTTTCCTGTCTCAGCCTCCCAAGTAGCTGGGACTATAGGCACAAACCACCATGCCAGGCTGATTTTTGTATTTTTAATAGAGATGGGGTTTCACCATGTTGGCTAGGCTGGTCTCAAACTCTTGACTTCAAGTGATCCACCTGCCTTGGCCTCTCAAAGTGCTGAGATTACAGGCCAAGGAATGTGTTGCATCACACATACTGGCTGAGGACTAGGCTCAATAATGTCATTGGAATGAGGCTTTTCTGTTTCCACTCTCACCCCTGTAGTGGGCTGATGGTCCCCTCCCACGCCAACAAAACCAATATGTCTGTTTCTTTTTCTTTTTGGAGATGGAGTTTCGCTCTTATTGCCCAGGCTGGAGTGCAGTGGCGCGATCTCAGCTCACTGCAAACTCTGCCTCCCGGGTTCAAGTAATTCTGCTGCCTCAGCCTCTCGAGTAGCTGGGATTACCGGCATGCACCACCACACCTGACTAATTTTGTATTTTTAGTAGAGACGGGGTTTCTCCACATTGGTCAGGCTGGTCTCCCGCTCCTGACCTCAGGTGATCTGCCTGCCTCGACCTCCCAAAATGCTGGGATTACAGGTGTGAGCCACCACGCCCGGCCTACGTCTGTTCCTTAATCCCCACAATTTGCAAATGTGACCTTAGAAAATGGGTCTTTACAGATATAATTATAGATCTCAAGATGAGATCATCCTGGATTATTGGAGTGGCCCCTAAATCCGATGACAAGTGTCCTTATAAATGACAGAAGAGGCCGGGCACAGTGGCTCACACCTGTAATCCCAGCACTTTAGGAGGCCGAGGTGCATGGATCGCTTGTAGCCAAGAGTTTGAGACCAGCCTGCACAACATAGCGAAACCCCATGGCAACAGAGAGAGACTCCATCTTAAAAAAAAATTCAGCCGGGCATGTTGGTGCATGCTCTTCCAGCTCAGGTGGAAGGATCGCTTGAGTCTTTGGGAGGCGGAAGTTGCAGTGAGCTGTGATCGCATCACTGCACTCCAGCCTGGATGACAGAACGAGACCCTGCCTCCAATAAATAAATAAATAAACAAATAAATAAATAAAACAAAAAAAAAGAAGATAGTGGTGGTGGTGGGTAACAGCCGCCCAAGCCAGGGTGCAGTGTTGCACTCAGCTCACTGCAGCCTCAATCTCCTGGGCTCAAGTGATCCTCCTGCCTCTGCTTCCCAAAGCTGGGACTACAGGCGTGCACCACCATGCCCAGCTAATTTTTTTGTATTTTTTGGTAGAGATGCAGTCTCATCATGTTGCCAAGGCTGGTCTCAAACTCCTGGGCTCCAGCAATCCACTTGTCTTGGCCTCCCAAAGTGCTGGGATTACAGGCATAAGCCACCATGCCCCGGCTGCCTGGCTAATTTAAAAAAAATTGTAGAGATGGGATCTCGCTTTGTTGCCCAGGCTAATAGCTACCTGGTTGGTTGTTAACTACTCATATACCCCAATAAGACTGTGAATTCCATGGTGGCTGGGACTGGGCTGTTTTTTTCATTTCTATAGCTCCTCCTCCAGGAAGCCCTCCATGATCCCAGGCTGGGTCAGCCCCATCCCTGTGGATTCTCCACCCCAGCCTTGCACACTCTGGGTTGTCACTCTCAACAAGCCTGTTCCCATGCTAGACTATATGCACCAGGAGGGCAGGCGGATACTGTCATGGTCAGCACTGGGTCTCCAGCCCTTTGTCCCAGATGTTCAGAAAATATCTGAATGAGCTGAGCACAGTGGCTCATATCTGTAATCTCAGCACTTTGGGAGGCCAAGGCAGATGGATCACTTGAGGTCAGGAGTTCGAGACCAGCCTGGCCAATCTCTGCTAAAAACACACACACACAAAATTAGCTGGGCATGGTGGCGCATGCCTGTAATCTCAGCTACTCTGATGGCTGAGGCAGGAGAATGGCTTGAATGCAGGAGGTGGAGGTTGCAGTGAGCCAAGATTGTACCACTGCACTCCCGCCTGGGTGTCTCAAAAAAAAAAAAAAAAAAGAGGCCCGGCACTATCTGTAATCCCCACACTTTGGGAGGCCAAGGCAGGTGGATCACGAGGTCAGGAGATCAAAACTATCCTGGCCAACATGGTGAAACCCCGTCTCTACTAAAAATACAAAAATTAGCTGGGCATGGTAGCATGCGCCTATAATCTCAGCTACTCAGGAGGCTGAGGCAGGTGAAACAAGGAGTCAGAGGTTGCAGTGAGCCAAGATCACATCACTGCACTCCAGCCTGGTGACAGAGCGAGATGCCATCTCAAACAAACAAACAAGAAAAGATCTGAATGACTGTCAATATACATATATCCCAGGCCCATGGAAACTGCTCTTCCCTGCAGTCACTGCAGAGAGGAGAAATCTGAGGTCCACACTGAGTTTTGCAGTCTCAGCCACCTCTCATCATTTGCTTACCAAGCCCTACTGGCAGGATATTTGGGACAGATTCCAGGGGATACTTCCAGCTGCCTTGAGAAGGCTGTGGGTTCTCAGAAGGCCAGGCCATTTCACCAACCACCCTGACTCTTCCAAAGAGAAAGCCAAGCCCCAGAGAGGAACAAACAGGGGCTGGGATGCTGGGGTATGGACTGCAAGCTCAATAGGCTTTTAGGAAAAAGTTTGGGTCCCAGAATAAGGATTCTTGTCTCCTATGTATAGCCTCAGTTTCCTTATCTGGAAAGGGGGTGTAACGATTTTCAAACTGTAGACCTCAGAGAGCTCTTGGAGGCCACTAGTTATAAAACAACAACAACAACCACAAAATACCATTCCTAACTCATTGTTTCTCAAATGCACCAATCCCACTCCGGCCACACAGCTGTGACTTCTGTCCGGAATGGTCTCCTTGTAGTTCTGCCTCCTAATGGCACAATTCTCAGCTCAAACACTGTCTCCTAACTGCACAATTCTCAGATCAAATGTCCCCTCCTCAGAGAAACCCGGTGACTTCCCTCATCTGACCTTAGGTTTCAGTCTCCCCAGCATTTCTTCCTAACTGAAGTCACCTTGTTGATTTAATCCCTGGCTCCCGGGCTCTCAACCATCTCCCCTCCTTCAGAAAGTGAGCTCCAGGAACGCAGCTCACATGCAGGAGACTGTCTCAGGGAGACACCCAGTAAACATTCACGTGAATGAATCATTAAAGGTCATTTCAGCTAATCTCATTTCCTCTGCTCTCTCCTGAACCATGTATGGTCTTCCTGACCTCTCAGCTACAGCAGCCTGGGAAATCTCACCCTCAGATCATTCCGCTTTCTGCTGAAGTCCCACCCCAGGAGAGCATCTGTCTCCTCCTTTTGCTGTCTGTGGTTTTTTGTTTTTTTTTTTTTGAGATGGAGTCTCGCTCTGTAGCTCAGGCTGGAGTGCAGTGGCGCAATCTCAGCTCACTGCAACCTCTGCCTCCCGGGTCCCAGTTCAAGCAATTCTCCTGCCTCAGCCTCCCAAGTAGCTGGGATTACAGGCACGAGCTACCAGCTAATTTTTGCAGTTTTAGTAGAGACAGGGTATCATCATGTTGGCCAGGCTGGTCTTGAACTCCTGACCTTGTGATTTGCCCGCCTCGGCCTCCCAAAGTGCTGGGATTACAGCCGTGAGCCACCTCGCCGGGCCTGTTGTTTGTTTTGAGATGGAATCTCTCTCTGTTGCCCAGGCTGGAGTGCAGTGGCACAATCTTGACTCACTGCAACCTCCGCCTCCCAAGTTCAAGTGATTCTCCTGCCTCAGCCTCCCGAGTAGCTGGGATCACAGGCACATGCCACCACACCCGACTAATTTTTGTATTTTTAGTAGAGACAAGGTTTCACCATGTTGGCCAGGCTGGTCTCGAACTCTTGACCTCAGGTGATCCGCCCACCTTGGCCTCCCAAAGTGTTGGGATTACAGGTGTGAGCCACCTCACCCAACTTGTCTCCTTTGTGTGTGTGTGTGTGTGTGTGTGTGTTGTGTGTGTCTGTTGTTGTTGTTGTTTTGAGACGGGGTCTTGCTCTGTCACCCTGGCACCCAGGCTGGAGTGTAGTGGCTCAATCACGGCTTGCTGCAGCCTTGACCTCCTAGGCTCAAGCAATCCTCCTGCCTCAGCATACTGAGTAGATGAGACCGCAGATACATGCCACCATGACCAGCTAATTTTAAAAAAATTTTTTTGTAGAGACAAGGTCTCACTGTGTTGCCCAGGTGGGTCTTGAACTCCTGGCCTCAAGCCATCCTCCCATCTCAGCATCCCAAAGTGCTGGGATTACAGACCTGAGCTGCCTTAACTACCTTGCTATTTCCTCCTGAGGGAATGGGAGAACGAGGGGATTCCAGCAAAAGGATACACCCAGTCCAGCTTGAGCCGGCAGGAAGGCAGCTCTGAGCGTGTGTCCAGGCTGTAGGTGGGTGCCAGCTCATCTGGGATCAGCATGGGCACAGGGCGGCCCCTCAGGAACATTTTCACGGAGCCATCCTCTGCCAGGACACCCCCAGAGGTCAGGCACTGACACCAGCCCCATCCCTATTCCCTCTCCTCTTCTGGCTTTTTTTTTTAAGGCAGGGAAACTGAGGCCAGAAAGGCAAAGGCCCAATAGCCAGGTCTCCTGATCTCTGGCTCTGGCCTGTCATCCCAGCAAGCAAGCTTCCACCAAGCCCTTCCCCATCTCCCTACTCACCCACGCTGAAGATAACTTCTTTGGTTTTGCTGTCAGGAAAGGAGAAAGAAAAAAAAAAAAAGGTCTTAGCAGTCAGGTCAGAAAAGGGGAGAGAAACCGTTCCTCCACCCCACCGCTCCCCGGAGGTCTCCGATGAAAACCGGGGCCGAGTAAGGGGCAGAGCGCTGCCTCTCTGCAGGCCGTGTGCTTTGCTCGGTTGATCTTGCAGAGCCTAAGACACAGGCCCAGAGAGGCAGTGATCGCCAAAGATCACACAGCACGAAGTGGCAGGGACGCGATCCTGGAAGAAGGGGGTCACCAAGGACCCTTTCTTCCTATTCAGCACGGTGCTCCCAAAGTCCCCCACCCGCAGTTCCCCAGCACCCCGTTTAAACGTCAAGCAGCTGGAGAAGTGGGGAGAGTTGAAAGGAAGGGGCGTGTCCCCACGTCGGCCTGGACCCCAGGGGACGGGGGAAACCTGGGATCTAAGCCCCGGGAATGCAGAGAGGAGATGGGAGGGGGGTCTGCGAAAGGTCTCACCCAGCTCCAAAGCTACTCATGGCGGCGGCTGGCGGAGCTTCTGGGCCGGGGGTGGAGCCGGGACCGGCTCTGCCGCTTCCGGCCCTGGGAGGCGCCCGTGCCGCCGCGCCCTGCCCCGCCCTCCGCGGCCGCCCCTGGAGCCAGAGGGACCCACCGGGTCACACATCCCGGGCTGTGGAGTCCCGATCCCAGGCTCTTTCAGGGTGCGTGGGGGAGAGTGGTTGAGAACATGGACTCGGGAGCGCGCCTGCTTCAGTTCAAACCCCAGTTCTGCCAATTCCTAGCAGTGTACTCAGGTCGTTCAACCTCTGCCTCGGTTTCCTCATTTTAAAAATCGGGATAAATAAGAGTATCCGGCCGATCGCAGTGGCTCACGCCTGTAATCCCAGCACTTTGGGAGGCCGAGGCGGGTGGATCACCTGAGGTCAGGAGTTCGAGACCAGCCTGGCCAACGTGGTGAAACCCCGTCTCTACTAAAAATATAAAAATTAGCAGGCATGGTGGCTGGCGCCTGTCATCCCAGCTACTTGGGAGGCTGAGGCAGGAGAATCATTCGAACCCAGGAGGCGGAGGTTGCAGTGAGCTGAGATTGTGTCATTACATTCCAGCCTGGGCGACAAGAGTGAGACTCCGTCTCAAAATAAATAAATAAACAAACAAACAAAAATAAAAATGAGTACCCATGCCTCCCGGGGGTGGTTGCGAGGATGAAATTGGTTAATTATTGGAAAGTGCCTGGAATATACATAACGCTGTATTTGTTTGCTATTGTTTGAGCAGAGTTGAAATGTGCAGCTTTTGACCTTGGTCTTGCCCTTGCATGGCCTCCTAGCTCTGACCACGCCCATTGCATCATACCTCCAGCCTTAGGGTGTTTTTTGTTTTGTTTTGTTTTGATACAGAGTTTTGCTCTGTCGACCAGGCTGGAGTGCAATGGCGTGATCATGGGTCACTGAAGCCTCGAATTTCCTAGGCTGGAGCGATCCTCCTGCCACAGCCTCCCTAGTAGGTGGGACTACAAGCGCGCGCCTGCATGCCCAGCTAATTTATTTTCATTTTAGTAAAGTCGAGGTCTCGCTGTGTTGCCCAGGCTGGTCTTGAACTCCTGAGCTCAAGCGATGGTCCCACCTCCGTCTCCCAAACTGCTACAATTATAGCCTTATGTTTTGACTCGGTCCAGATCTTCAGTTTAGCCCCTCCCGCCTCTAGAGTTGACCACACCTGTCATTCTGATCTCAACCACCTCCTCCCTCCTAAACCCAGTCCCTGAGTTGACTCCATCTCTTGATAATTGACTGCTGCCTCTCCTCAACTCTTCTCCTCTGGCCCACCAGGCATTCTGATCACGTCCATTTTCTTTTTTTCCTTTCTTTCTTGTTTTTTTAGACAAGAGCCTCCTTCTGTTGCCCAGGCTGGAGTGCAGTGGTGCGATCTTGGCTCACTGAAACCTCCACCTCCCAGGTTCAAGCAATTCTCCTGCCGAGCAACCTCTGCCTCCCAGGTTCAAGCGATTCTCCTGCCTCAGCCTCCTGAGTGGCTGGGACTGCAGGTGCCGGCTACCACGCCCGGGTAAATTTTTGTATTTTTAGTAGAGACGGGGTTTCACCATATTGGCCACGCTGGCCTCGAACTCCTGACCTGCCTGCCTCGGCCTCCCAAAGTGCCGGGATTACAGGCGTGAGCCACCGCGCCCGGCCAAGACGGCGAGCATTTTCACGTATTCCTTAGCTGAGAACCTTCCAGGCCTCCAAGTTGGCTCCAACTCTTGGCACTTGACCACGCCCCCTTTAAACCTTTAAACCACGCCTATTTCCACCAGGCATTGCCCCCTGATTTTGATGTCAAGGCTTCTGGAATCTGGCATGCCCCCACCTGGTCTCAGCCTCTGTTACCCTATACCCCAGGTTTTGATTTCTCCCAGGCGAACACTCTGGCAACACTCTTAAATTCCTCAGACTCCCTCCTTCCCTGCGGAAACTCTGTAACTGCTGCCTTGACGTCATCCCTGAAACTCAACCAGGAGTCTCCTTTACCTTAATAACCACGCCCATAAGCCAAGCTCCCCCGGGAGGTGTGGGTACTCCCTGACTTCCTCCCTGGCTCACCCAGTAGACCACCTGACCGTCCACACCGTCCAGCTCCTAAAAACTCTGGCCACGCCCCTCAATATTGACTCCGCCCTCCCAGACCTTCCACAGTGACCGTGCCACCTCAAGATCGGTCCCTCCATTTGAACTAGCCGGCCCTACTCTAGGTTACCACCTCGTGGCCTGGGGCATGACTACATTTCTCAACCATTTCCTCCCTAGCTGGGGTCCCTGGCCCTACCCTCTGCGGCTTGACGTCCTTACCCTTCCTTTTTGGCGCTACAGTTGCTGCTGGAGGATGTGGTGCGGCTGCGGGGGTCCTCGCGGCGCACCGAGGCCAGGCGCTCTGGTGACAAGTAGCGGCGGCCACTGCGAAAAGAGAGCACACAGTTGGGGGCAGAGTCTTCGAGGCCAGCAGGCGAGTGCCGTGGGCGGGCGAGATCCTCCCTGCACCCTCGGCTGCTGGAGCTCCGGCAAATGAACCGCCTCTGTCTCCCACGAGGTCTTGAAAGAGGCTGAGGATCCCGGCCTTGTGCCTTACCTGCGCCCGGAGGTCGCTTCCTTCTTGGGAGAGGATGGGGACGTGGCATAGCCGCCCACGCGCCGCGGGGGTCCCGAGCCATTAAGGGGCGTCCTGGTGGGAAGACCTTTCAAAAGCTGACACACTGGAGGGATGGGGTTAGGGGACAGAAGAGGGTGAGTATGAGGTCCAGGCCCCGGTCCTCCCCATCCCACCCCTCCAGTCTAACGGGGATACCCGAGGCAGTGGTGCCTAAGCGCGGAGGCGCCCGGCCCTTGGGGGTGCCCCGCGCGCGGAGCGCGGCTCCCTGTTCTTCGCACGCCCGCAGGCGACGCAGAGCATCCGCCAGCGCCGCCTTTAGGACCGCCAGCTCGTCCTCCTGTAACTGCAGCCGCTGCTCCAGCGCCGACACGCGGTCGTCCACTTCCATACCGCTCGTGCCCGACAAATTGTCATCTGGAAGGCGGGGGAGTGCCGGCTGCAGGGCCGCCCAGGAGCGCCAGTGCCCAAGGGGTCCCTCCCCGCTTCCTGGGTGTAAGCGGAGGACCAGCCACGCCCCTTTCCTGTCTCGCCACCTGGGGTCGGGACACTTGGAGATGGGCCACGGAAGAGGAGGATGGAAATCCCCACCGCTCTCCAAGCCGTCCCCACACTCCTCTCTGCCGCAGCGCGCTGGCAGTGTGACCTTGGGGAAGTCCCTTCCCTCTTATTTTCTAAGATCCTTTGACCCCTGGAGACTCTAGTTCTGGCTTTAAGATTCTATGACTAAGACGTCGTAAGTATCTATGAGTGATACGAGCATTTGCAAAACGACACCAGCCTACTCGTAATGACACTAAAGTTCTAGAACTGATCCCCAACATCCTCAGACGAAGCTTCTGTTATGAATGCCAACATCCCTTCACTGTTTCTAAGACTTTCCAAGCCAAAAGGTCAAGCCGAGCCTCCCCACTTCCCTTCCTCTCCTCACCCTGGGGTTCGACCCTAGAGCCAGCTGCAAGGACAGAGCTTCGGCGGCCCCTGGCGGCGGATTTGGGGGTTGCAGGCAGCACGTCGCAGACCCAGAAGACCCGAGGGAGATGCAGACGGGATGACACCCAAACTCTTACCCAGAAGGAATTCCTCTTTTCTGTTCCCCTTCTTTATTTTGCTTCTGTACCCCGCGACCCAGATTTGGCTCTGTAGCCGATGGGTGCAGCCAAAATGACTCTCCGAGTGGCCCCCCAACCCCGCTCGTTTTCCCAAAGTGGGAGGGGCGGAGACCCAAGTGGCTCCTCTCCCTCCTCCCCCACACCCAGAACACTCATACCCAGACTCATTGCTGACCACAACCAAGGAGGCCCTGGTTTCCAGCCCGGTGGAAGTAAAGGTGGTAGGTTAGACAGGGACAGGGCGTGGAGCCCGCACCTGCCCTCCCGCGTCCATAGGCCGCCCAGCCGGCCCTCTGGGCTCTGCAGTGCAGCCGCCGCTCCTCCCTCTCTCCCCCCGCGGCCCAATCGCCTGCCGAGGCTTGCCCGCCCTGCCCCCCACTCAGCGCCTCCCAGGTCCGGTGCTTGGACCTGCAGAGGGAGGTGGGGGCCTCCTGAGGTCAGAGGGACTTAGAACCGTCAGGTCTCAGAACTCTTAACGAGGGGAACCGCTAGGAGTCTTGTTGGCATGACGTTTTGCAAACGGGAAACTAAGGAAGGAGGCTAGTGGGAGTGTACAGAGACACGCCAGAGATCACCCAGCCAGTAGGTGGGGGCAGGGGGACCCCATCACCTCCTTGGGCTCAGCCTCATCCTACCTGCCATTAATAAATACGACCAGAAAAATGGCATGTTACTGTGAACTTACATGTGCCAGGCACTGCTCACGCAAAACACTTAGCACGCTCCTGGCTCATGTTTATGCTCGATAAATCCAGAATAGGATTAACTATTTTTATGATACCTAATGCTTTTGGCAACTCTAGTAGTTGTAGTAGCATCATCCATTTTAGGAGTAGTGGAGGAGGAAGGGTGCTGAAGCCCAGAGAGGTGACGTTACTTGTTACATGGAAGAACCCGTACTCCACCCAGGCATGGGCACCCTGTCATCCTGGCTCCTAGAGGGACAGAGGAGGACAAAATGACCCTTCTGGGTCCTCTGCCAATTCCAGTGGTCCCTGGCACTAGGGTATGCCCCCAGATGACTAAACCTCCAAACTGAGTTAAATAGAGGTGCTTTCATCTTGACCCTTCTGCCCCACCCAGAGTGGCCAGTTGCACTGTCAGGGCCTCGGCCAGCCCATCCTGCCAACCCCAACACCTCCACCATCCCCACCCCTGTGACTCAAGCCCTCTGCTCCCTCCTGACCATCCGCCACCCCCCTCAGTCCTTTTTCCCAGAGACCAGGCCTCACTTCCCACTTTTCCCTCCCATCTCCCCTCTTCTCTCATCTCCCCTCACCTGAGCCTAACACCCATAGTGGCCCTTCTGGTATCACACCCGTTTGTCTAGGGAGAAGGGATGGTCCTAATGCGTGGGAGGGCTAGGGCCTGACGATTTGAGGGTATCATGGAGGCAAAGTCCTCTGACCGTCCCTATCTGGTCCTACACCTTGCCCTCGACTCAACACCAAATCCACCCCCACCCCCTCTGTCTGTGCCCCTGCTATGGAGACAGAGGAGGGTTCTAGAAGCTTGAGGAGAGAGAGACAGGGCAGAGTTCCAGGCTCAATCGACCCCCAGGCCGTACCCCCTTCCAACCCCGGGTTCCCTCGGGTTCTGCCCCCTTCTCTCCTCTTCTCTTGCTTCCGGAGCAGGAGAGGATCCAAGTGGATGGGGGGCTGGGATATGGGTTTTGGGGACCAGGGAGCTTGCTCTCGGGTCAGGGTCCTGCTGAGGGAGAGAAAAGAGGGAGCTTCAGCAAGGGAGGGGGATGGGGACTTGAAAGGAGGAGGTTGGGGCAAGAAGAAATGGGTCCAGCCTTGGGCGGGGCCAAGGTCGGAACTGAGGAGGGGTCTCACCGTTGCAGTATTGCAGCAGCGAGGACGTGTCGTACAGGCCGCAGAAGGCCGGGCCGCGCTCCGCCATCGCCCCACCACAGCCACCGCCGGCCCCCCCGGCCCCAGCCTGGGCCCGGTCCCCCCCACCAAGCCCTGCCTCCCGTTGCCATAGCAACGCCCTTCGTTCCAGCATCCCCAGCTCAACTTGCCTGGCATCAGGCGGCCGGCGCCGAGCCTGGCGCTGGGGTCATCCCCCAGGATGCCCAGAAAGGGGGGTCGGGACTCCCTCTGCCAAGCCCCCCAACACAATTCTCGGGCCAGGATTGGCTGCGCCCAGATCCCCCTAGGTACCGTCTGGTCGCGCCCACAACCTGAGCGTATTCTCTCTAGACCCCCTCCTCTCCTGTTCAGAACCAATGAGAGCCTGTCGCGCAGGGCCCTCCACCAATAGGAATGCAGAGGGATTGGAGGGGGCAGGGCCTTTCCTGCTTTCAGCCTGAAGTGCAGCCCTGAGCTCCCGGAGGAGGATGGGATGGAGGAAGACACCCCGCTATCTATCCCCAAAATCTCTTCAGTCTTTCATTGGATTTTCCAAAAGCTTCCTCCTTAAGACCAGAGCCCGACTTTACAGCCCCAAACCCGCCCAGGGAGTTGTTTATTACCTCTAGGCCCACCCCCAGGCTCTTAGCCCCACCCCTAGAATCTTGCGGGAGCTAAAGTTTTATTCTGGTCCACAGAATCATTGGTACCGCCCCCTGAACGTCCAGGGGTTTATAGTATAGTACTTCCCCAGAACTCTGGACAGGACCTTCTTATAGGATTAGCCCCGCCCTCGGAATTTAAATCCCTCCCCACTGCGATCTGTTAGTCCCTCCCTAACCTTCCCCACCACTCTGTGTGCGGCCCCAGGCCCTTAGCTCTGCCCTTAGAGCCCGGGTCTCCCACAACCGCATTATCCAGTCCGGGCTTTGGCACAGGCCCAGTTTTAAGGCTTGGACTAGCCTGCGTGTCAGGCAGAGACGGCTCCGAAGTTGTTGGGGGAAAAGGGGAGGGTAGAAAACCCGAAAATGGATTTCAAGAATATTGGACCGTCTTCCGTAAGTCTCCACTGAGGGTCAACACCTATAGTATAGGCAGAAGTGAATTCTAGAGCCGAAAACGAATTCCCTTTGGACACAGAGGCGGGCAGTGGAAGCTTTGAAACCAGATTGACCTGGGTTTGAATCCGGACTCCGCCACTTTCTGGTTTCGTGATCCTAAAGCTCCGCTTCCTTATCATGCCTGCCTCATTCATTCATCTAAAAATGTCTACTGAGTGCCTAGTGGGCCAGGCTCTGTTCTAGGTGCTGAATTTCAGGAGCGACTAAGTAAGCTTGTTTCCTCTTATGTATCTTTCATTTAATTGAAGAGGTGAACAATCATACACAAAATAAATAACAACACTGGCCGGGCGCGGTGGCTCACGCCTGTAATCTTAGCACTTTGGGAAGCCGAGGCGGGTGGACTGCCAGACCTCAGGAGTTCGAGACCAGCCTGGGCAACACGGTGAAACCTCGTCTCTACTAAAATACAAAAAAAAAAAAAAAAAAAAAAAAATACGGGTATGGTGGCTTGCGCCTGTAATCTGAGCTATTCGGAAGGTTAAGGTAGGAGAATCGCTTGAACCTGGGAGGCAGAGGTTGCAATGAGCCAATATTGCATCACTTCTCTCCAGCCTGGGTGATAGAATGAGACTCCATCTCAAAAAATAAATAAATAAATAACAATACCTAACGTTTAGTCAGCAGTTGCTATGTGCAGAGCACTCAGTTATCCTCACCAAAAGCCCTTTAAAATTTTTTTTTTTTATATTTAAAAAATATTTTGTAGAGAGGAGCTCTTGCTATATTGCCTAAGCTGGTCTCATACTCCTGGTCTCAAGTGATCCCTTGGCCTAGGCCTCCCCAGAGTGCTGGAATTATAGATGTGTCTCACTCTCATCCAGGCTGTAGTGCAGTGATCTTGGTTCACTGCAACCTCTGCCTCCCAGATTCAAGTGATTCTCATGCCTCAGCCTCCCCAGCAGGTGGGATTACAAGCATGCACCATCATACCTGGGTAATTTTTGTATTTTTAGTAGAAACAGGGTTTCACCATATTGGCCAAGCTGGTCTCAAACTCCTGCCTTCAAGTGATCCTCCCATCTCAGCCTCCCAAAGTGCTGGGATTACAGGCGTGCGCCACCCCACCCGGCAAAAGCCCAATTTTAATCACCCTTTTAGAGATGATGATACAGGAACAGCCTGACAGTGGCTCACAACGTGTTAATCCTCCGCATTTTTGAAGGCCAAAGCAGAAGGATTGCTGGAGGCTAGGAGTGCGAGACCAGCCTGGGCAACAAAGCTAGACCCTGTCTCTGCAAAACAAAATTTATATTCTTGATTTTCTTCTTTTGAGACAGAGTCTTGCTCGTCACCCAGGCTGGAGTGCAATGGCATGATCTTGGCTCACTGCAACCTCTGCTTCTCAGGTTCAAGCAATTCTCCTGCCTCAGCCTCCCAAGTAGCTGGGATTACAGGTGCGTGCCGCCATGCCCAGCTGATTTTTTGTATTTCTAGTAGAGATGGAGTTTCATCATGTTGGCCAGGCTGGTCTTGAACTCCTGACTTCAGGTGATCCAACTGTCTTGGCCTCAAAAAGTGCTGGAATTACAGGCGTGAGCCACCGTGCCCAGCCTTTTTGGTTTTTGTTTTTTTCTTTTTGAGATGCAGTTTCACTCTTGTTGCCCAAGCTGGAGTGCAATGGCATGATCTTGACTCAGTGCAACCTCCACCTCCTGGGTTCTCAAAATTCTGCCTCAGTCTCCCGAGTAGCTGAGATTACAGGCGCTTGCCACCATGCCCAGCTACTTTTTATATTTTAGTAGAGACAGGGTTTCACCATGTTGGTCAGGCTGGTCTCGATCTCCTGACATCAGGTGACCCACCCACCACGGCCTCCCAAAGTGCTGGGATTACAGGTGTGAGCTACACCTCCCAGCCAGGAGGATCTCTTTAGGACAGGAGTTCAAGACCAGCCTGAGCAACAGAGTGAGACCCCATCTCTAAAAAAAAATGAAAATATAGCCGAGCGTGATGGCAGGCACCTGCAATCCCAGACACTCAGGAGGCTGAGGCATAAGAATGGCTTGAACCCAGGAAGCAGAGGTTGCAGTGAGCCAAGATCATGCCACTGCACTCTAGCTGACAACAGAGTGAGACCCGGTCTCTAAAAAAAAAAAAGACAAGAAGAAAAGAAAAAGCCTGGAGGAAAAGGCCGAGCTTCTTCTGCTCTCCCTAAGCCTTGAAAAGGGGCTTTGGCACCAGGCGCAGTGGCTCACGCCTGTAATCCCAGCACTTTGGGAGGCTGAGGCGGGCAGATCACGAGAATAGGAATTCGTGGCCAATATGGTGAAACCCCGTCTCGACTAAAAATGCAAAAAATTAGCCGAGTGTGGTGTCGCGCACCTGTAGTCCCAGCTACTCAGGAAACTGAGGCAGGAGAATTGCTTGAACCCAGGAGGCAGAGGTTGCTGTGAGCTGAGATTGCACCACTGCCCTCCAGCCTGGGCCACAGAGCGAAACTCCGTCTCAAAAGAAAAAGGAAAAGAAAAGGGGTTTTGGGCCTTGCTGATCACCACCAGGGGGCAATCGGGGACCCGTACAGGTTTGAATCTTTCGACCCATCCTCCCCGGGGCTGGCTGTTTGCATTGGGATTGGAGGCAGGGAAGGCTGGAGCTGTGTGTAGGGCCCCAGCTGAGATCCCCTCTGCTGGCCTCTGGGCCTCTGGAGCCCCCACCCCACCCAGCATGAGATTATGTCAACATAGCTCGGACGCTTCTGGCCAGGATAATATTTGCCCTCAGGATCTGGGGAAGTCGCTATGGAGATGTGGCCCCCCCACTAGGCCGGAAGAGTGGAGGGGAGCCTTGCGTCTCTGTCTCGTGGAGTCTTTGAGTTAATCCCTGTTCTCTTCTTTCTGGGCTATAAGTATCCCCCTCCCCGTTTTTGTCCGTCTCCAATCCCCTCCTTTCCCTTTCCTTCCCCTCCCCTCCCCTTCCCTCTCTCTGTCTCTCTCCTTCTTTTTTTTTTTTTTGGAGACAGGGTCTCACTCTGTCACCCAGGCTGGAGTGTAGTGGTGCGATCTCCGCTCACTGCAACCTTCGCCTCCTGGGCTCAAGGGATTGTCCCACCTTAGCCTCCCCAGCAGCTGGGACCACAGGTGCACACCACCATGCCCGGCTAATTTTTTTTGTAGAGATGAGTTTTCACCATGTTGCTCAGGCTGAGCTCAAGCGATCTGTTGGCCTCATCCTCCCAAAATGCTGGGATTACAGGTGTGAGCCACCGTGCCCAGCCTCTCTCTCCATCTCTCTCTTTCTCTCTGTAGCCACCTCTGGGCCTGTGTTTCTTAGGTCTTATCTCTCTGGGTCTCCTCTCTGTCCCTCTTTCTCTGGGATCTCATCTCTGTGTTTCTGTCTGTCTCTCCATGTCTCTGTCTCTCCCTGGGTTTGTTTTTTTTGAGACAGAGTCTCGCTCTGTCACCAGGCTGGACTGCAGTGGCATGATCTCGGCTCACTGCAGTCTCTGCCTTCCGGGTTCAAGCGATTCCCCTGCCTCAGCCTCCTGAGTGGCTGGGACTACAGGCATGAGCCACCACGCCAGGCTCATTTTTCGTATTTTAGTAGAGACGGGGGTTTCACCATGTTGGCCAGGATGGTCTCGATCTCCTGACCTTGTGATCTGCCCACCTCGGCCTCCCAAAGTGCTGGGATTACAGGTGTGAGCCACTGCACCTGGCCTCTCTGTGCGTCTCACATCTGTGTCTCTCTTTAGGTCTCTGTATTTTTTGTTGTCTCTCCAGGCCCCTGTCTTGGGATCTCTGTCTCTTTCTGTCTCTGGGCTCCCATCTCTCTGGTTCCAACCGTCCGTGTGTGCCTGGACCCACGTCTCTCACCAGGTGTCTGTCTCAGATCTGCTGTCTCTCTCACTCTCTGTATCTCTTCTCTTTCTGTGTATGTGTGTGTCTTTCTGGGTCTCTGTCATTCAGGCCTCATCTCTCTGCAGTCCTGAATCTCAGGAATGGGAGGGCTGTCACAGCTTCCTATTCCTGGTATCTGTCCCCATGGGGTGCCCCCTCTCCCCATCTCTCTCTGCCTCATTTCTCTGGCACCATCTGCCAGCACCCCAGGCCCCCGCCTGCTCCCCGCAGGCTCTGCCTGGCCAGGCAGCCCCATGGGGGGAGACACAGGCCTTCCAGCTTCCACCCCACCCTTGCATCTTGGGCAGGGGCACTGCCTGGTCATTGCTGGAGGGCCTGGGGGGAGGCAGGAGGGCAGGAGACCAGAGCCAGGAGACCAGGGACCAGGGGCAATGGATAGAGAGAAACAGATGCAATCCCAGAGGGAAGACGGAAAAAGGGGAGGAGAAATGAGAAACTTTAAAGACTGGCAAGAAGAGGCTAATCCAGAGGGAGAGAGAGAGTGAAAAAACCAGCAGAGAGGCAGAATTACAAATGGAAAAAGAGAAGAGAAAAGCCTTCCCGACAGACAGGAGAGAAAGACAGAGGCAAAGTGAGTGTGGGCTTGGAGGAAAGGGGTGAGGAGGCAGGCACAGTGGTGCACGCCTGTAATCCCAGCACTTTGAGAGGCTGAGGCAGATGAATCACTTGAGCCCAGTGGTTCAAGACCAGCCTGGGCAACATGGTGAGACACCACCTCTACAAAAAATACAAAAATTGGCTGGGCACCATGGCTCACACCTGTAATCCCAGCACTTTGAGAGGCCAAGGCAGGTGAATCACCTGAGGCCAGGAGTCTGTGATCAGCCTGGCCAACATGGTAAAACCCTGTCTCTACTAAAAATACAAAATTAGCCAGGTGTGGTGGTACATGCCTGTAATCCCAGACACTTGGGAGGCTGAGGCACGAGAATTGCTTGAACCTGGGAAGTGGAGATTGCAGTGAGCCGAGATGGCACCACTGTACTCTAGCCTGGGTGACAGAGAGAGACTCCATCTCAAAAAAAAAAAAAAAGAATTAGCCAGGCATGGTGGTGTGTATCTGTAGTCCCAACTACTCAGGAGGCTGAGGTGAGAGGATCTCTTGAGCCTGGGTAGGGGGTTGAGGCTGCAGTGAGCTGTGATCGTGCCATGGTGCTCCAGCTTGGGTGACAGAGGAAGACCCTGTCTCAAGCGAAAAGAAAGAAAAGAAAAGACGGACAAGAAAAAAAGAGAAGCAGGGGGCGTTGGCTTATACCTGTATCCCACCAATTTGGGAGGTCGAGGTGGGCAGATCACAAGGTCTGGAGTTCAAGAACAGCCTGGACAATATGGTGAAACCCCGTCTCTACTAAAAATACAAAAATTAGCTGGGTGTGGTGGCGTGCACATGTAGTCCCAGCTACTCAGGAGGCTGAGGCAGGAGAATTGAACCCGGGAGGTGGAGGTAGGAGTGAGCCAAGATTGCGCCACTGCACTTCAGCCTGGGTGACAGAGCAAGACTCCATCTCAAAAAAAAAAAAAAAAAAAAAAAAGGAAAAGAAAAAGGAAAGAAAAGGAGTAAGGAGAGATTTGGATGAAAGAGAGAAAGAAGATAGGATGGACAGAGAGAGAGAGAGACACTGCGTGAGGGGAGGTGGGAGAGAGATGGGAGAGGCAGAGGGGCTCGGGGAGAGGGTTTGCTATACATGGAGACAGGAATAGAGAAGGAAAATGGAGATCCACCAGGGAGGGTACGGAGAGGCTGGGGAACGAGGCTCCTCTGGTTCTGAGTCCCCTGTTATGGGAGTGGGGCGTGGAACTCAGCTGTCTAGGAGGGGCAGGGTTGGGATAGGGTACGCTGCTTCTTGGCCTGAAGTTTTCAGAGGGCAGGAGCATGGCAGCTGGAGGGTTGCACGTGTAGTCCCAACCACTCAGGAGGCTGAGGTGGAAGGATGGCTTCAGCCCAGGCAGGCGGTCAAGGCTGCAGTGAGCTGTGATCATGCCACTGCGCTCCAGCCTGGGTGACAGAGGGAGACCCTGTGCAGCCCCACCCCCTTTGCAGACCCTGGAAGACTACCAAGGACCTCAGGAGGGCTGAGATGGGCAGAAGGCCAGGCTTCTACCTGCCCCTGACTCCCCATGCTGTCCTCCACACCCACCCACCCCCAATCCCTGTGTCTTCCTAGTGGGGATGTGAGGGAGGCGTGAGGAGTCAGCTGTCTCCTCGGGGCTCACCTTTCAGGCTCTCCCTCCAAATCTCTCCTTACTTCTTCTTTCTTATTTCTTCTTTCTTCTTCTTCTTCTTCTTTTTTTAATGAAGTCTCACTATGTTGCCCAGGCTGAAGTGCAGTGACAGGATCTCAGCTCACTGCAACCTCTACCTCCTGGGTTCAAGCGATTCTTCAGCCTCAACCTCCCAAGTAGCTGGGATTACAGGTGTGCACCACCATGCCTGGCTAATTTTTGTATTTTAGTAGAGACAGGGATGCACCATGTTGGCCAGCCTGGTCTCGAACTCTTGATCTCAGATGATCCATACACCTCGATCTCCCAAAGTGCTGGGATTACAGGCTTCAGCCACCACGCCCAGCCTCTCCTTATTTCTTTTCTTTTCTTTTGAGACAGCGTCTCCCTCTGTTGCTTGGCTGAGTACAATGGCACGATCACAGCTTACTGCAGCCTCAACCCCCTCCCTGGGCTCAAGCAATCCTCACACAGACTCTCTATCTCATAGTTTTTTTCCTTTTTTTCTTTTTTTCGAGACAGAGTCTGTCTTTGTCACCCAGGCTGGAGTGCAGTGGCACAATCTCGCCTCTCTGGTTCAAGCGATTCTCCTGCCTCAGTCTCCTGAGTAGCTGGGACTACAGGTGTGCTCTGCCATGCCTGGCTAATTTTTGTATTTTTAGTAGAGCTGGGGTGTTGTCATGTTGGCTAGGCTGGTCTCGAACCCCTGACGTCAGGTGATCGGCCCCTTCAGCCTCCCAGGATTCTGGGATTACGGGCATGAGCCACCATGCCTCTGTCTCTTTCCAGCTTTTGGTCCCTGTTTTCTCTTTCTTGGCTTCTCTCCCCATCTCCTCTTATCTGTGTTATCTGTTTGTCTCTGTGTGTGTGTTTTTCTCTGTTTCTGTCTCTCTCTCTCTGTTTCTTCTATATTTCTCACTCACTTGATCTTTTTCTTCTTGTCTTTATCTGTCTCCCATTCTAGCTTTCTTGGTCCTTGGTTTATTTTTTCTTTCCTTTCTTTTTTTTTTTGAGACAGGATCTCACACTCTATCACCCATGTGGAGCACAGTGGCGTGATCATCACAGCTCACTACAACCTCAATTTCCTGAGCTCAAGCAATCCTCCTGCCTCAGCCATCCCAGTAGTTGGGACCACAGGCACATCACCACCATGCCTGACTAATTAAAAAATTTTTTTTCGGTTAGGCACAGTGGCTCATGCCTGTAATCCCAGCATTTTGGGAGACTGAGACGGGTGGGTCACCCGAGGTTAGGAGTTCGAGACCAGGCTGACCAACATAGTGAAACCCTGACTCTACTAAAAATACAAAAAAAAAACTATCCAGGCATGGTGGCATGTGCCTGTAGTCCCAGCTACTTGGGAGGTTGAGGCAGGAGAATTGCTTCAATCTGGGAGGCGGAGGTTGCAGTAAGCCGAGATCCTGCCACTCTACTGCAGCCTTGGGTGACAGAGCAAGACTCTGTCTCAAAAAAAAAAAAAAATTATTTTGGCTGGGAGCACCTGTAATCCCAGCACTTTGGGCGGCCGAGGAGGGCGGATCACCTGAGGTCAGGAGTTCAAGACCAGCCTGGACAACATGGTGAAACCCCGTCTCTACTGAAAATACAAAAAAATTAGCTGGCTGTGGTGGTACACACCTGTGATCCCAGCTACTTGGGAGGCTGAGGCAGGAGAGTCACTTGAACCGGGGAGTTGGAGGTTGCGGTGAGCCAAGATCATGCCACTGCACTCCAGCCTGGGCAACAAGTTCTAAAATCCGTCTCAAAAAAAAAAAAAAAATTTAAACCTAGATGATGGGTTGAGAGGTGCAGCAAACCACTATGGCACACATATACCTATGTAACAAACCTGGTTTCAGCACATGTGTCCCAAAACTTAAATAAAAAAAAAAATTGACAAGGTGCAGTGGCTCATGCCTGTAATCCCAGCACTTTGGGAGGCCAAGGCGGGCAGATCATGAGGTCAGGAGTTCAAGATCAATCTGGTCAATATGGCAAGATCCCGTCTCTATTACAAATACAAAAAAAAATAGCTAGGTGTGGTGGCAGGTGCCTATAGTTTCAGCTACTTGGGAGGCAGAGACAGGAGAATTGCTTGAACCTGGGAGGCAGAGGTTGCAGTGACCTGAGATGGCGCCACTGCACTCCAGCCTGGGTGACAGATGGAGACTCCATCTCAAAAAAAAAAAAAAAATTGGAAAACTGAAAAAAGAAAACTGTTTTTTAGAGATGGGGTCTTGCTATGTTTCCCAGGTTGGTCTTCAACTCCCAGGCTTAAGTGATCCTCCCATCTCAGCCTCTCAAAGTGCTGGTATTACAGGCCTGAGCCACCACCTGAGCTTTTCCTGTCTCACACCACTAGTTCATTTGCTCTCCACTGCTTCCCTCTCCCTTCCCCCACTCCAGCTTCCCCAGCCCTCACTGCCTTCCCCTGTGGAGTGATCGCAGGCCCTCTATGGGGATGAGGAGAGACTCCCAACCTCCAACCCCAACTTCTCCCAAGGTGCAGGGGGAATCTCAGACCCCCTTCCCTCTCCACTCCAGGATGGGAGCCTTTTCCAGGACCCAGAGGGCGCCAGGAATGTGGGGCAGAGAGCAGGGAGGCAGCCTGAGGCCAGGAAGCCAGGACCCTCGCCTCCCCTAGACTTGTCTCCTGCAGCCTCTGTTGCAGACCTCAAGCCAACACTCCCTCCCTGTCCCTCCTGGGGCCTCTGGGCCTCCATTTTTCCTCTCCAAAATGGGCAGACTCGCCTCTGTCCCACTTAGAGTCCCAGGGGAGGGCATGATCATGAATGTCCATTGTGTGATTAATGTGCAGGAATCGGTAGTTTGTATTAACAGGAGATGAGGGCGCTGGGAGCGGGGACAGGGCTCTGAGCCTGTCCTCCACCCCTAGTCACGTGCAGATGTTCCCCATATTTAGGGCAAAGGATGAGACTGGAAGTCGAGACGGCAGAGAGTGTGTGTGATTCACTGGCGACGGTGGCCATGGGACCATGTGAGGCTATGGGTTAGTGTGTGATTGTGAGATGATGGTGTGTGTGATCCCGTGTGCACCTGCGTGACTGTGGGAGGTGGGATTGAGGGTGTGACAAGTGTGGCTGTATGGCACATGCACAGCTGTGAGATAGTGAGGTTGTGTATGTGACACGTATGTGACTGGATGTGACATGTGAATGAGGGTGAGACGAAGGGAGAGCTGTGAGTCTGTGTGACCGTGTCACTCAGTGTGACTGTGGGGGTGAGGGTGACGGTGTGAGAGTGTGCGCCTCATGACAGTTGGGGAATGTGTGTTTTTGGAATGTGACTGAGGACTCTGTGGGTGACTGTGAAGTGTGTGAGTGTGTAAGAGTGTTAATGGGTGTGGTTGCATGACATTGTGTGTGACTTTCAGCTTGTGTCATAAAAAGATTGTATGGCTGGGCACAGTGGTTCATGCCTGTAATCCCAGCACTTTGGGAGGCCAAGGAGGGTAGATCACGAGGTCAAGAGACTGAGATGATCCTGGCCAACATGGTGAAACCCTGTCTCTACAAAAAATACAAAAATTAGCTGGGCATGATGGCAAGAGCCTGTAATCCCAGCTACTCGGGAGGCTGAGGCAGGAGAATCACTTGAACCCAGGAGGCAGATTTTGCAGTGAGCTAAGATCGTGCCTCTGCACTCCAGCCTGGTGACAGAGCAAGACTCTATCTAAAAAAAAAAAAAAAAAAAATTGTATGATACACACATTTTTTTAAAAAAATGGGCGGGGCATGGTGACTCATGCCTGTAATCCCAGCCCTTTGGGAGGCAGAGGCAGGTGGATCATCTGGAGCCAGGAATTGGAGACCATCCTGATCAACATGGTGAAACCCCATCTCTACTAAAAATACAAAAAAAATTAGCTAGGCAGGGTATCTCATGCCTGTAATCCCAGCTACTGGAGAGGCTGAGGTGGAAGGATCCCTTGAGCCCAGGAAGTGGAGGCTGTAGTGAGCTATAATTGTGCCAGTGCACTCCTCTCATAAATAAATAAATGAATTTAATTAAAAAAGGATTGTGCCGGGCACAGTGGCTCACGCCTGTAATCCTAGCACTTTGGGAGGCTGAGGCAGGCAGATCACCTGAGGTCAGGAGTTCAAGAGCAGCCTGACCAACATGGTGAAACCCTGCCTCTTAAAAAAAAATTATCTGGGCACAATGGCATGTGCTTGTGGTTCCAGGTACTCTGGAGGCTGAGGTGGAAGAATCTCAAGCCAAGGAGTGTCCAGAGTCCAGTGAGTGAGCTAGGATGTACGATGACACCACTGCACTCCAGAATTTAACAGTCTCTCTCTCTCTCTCTCTTTCAAAAAAAAAAAAAAAAAGGATTGTATGGGACGGGTGCGGTGGCTGTGGCCTGTAATACCTGCATTTTGGGAGGCCGAGGCAGGCAGATACCTGAGGTCAGAAGGTTTCACCTTGTTGCCCAGACCAGCTTGGACAACACGGTGAAACCCTGTCTCTACTAAAAATACAAAAATTACCCGGGTGTGGTGGCACACGCCTGTAGTCCCCGCTACTCAGGAAGCTGATGCAGGAAAATCACTTGAACCCGGGAGTCGGAGGTTTCAGTGAGCTGAGATCGTGCCGCTGCGCTCCAGCCTGGACTTCGGAGGGAGATTCTGTCTCAAAAAAAACAAAACAAAATTATATGTCTGCGAGTAACCACCCAACTGTATACCGCATATATTTATTTCATGACCATTCTTCCTTGAACCCCTGCTCTGAATGATTCTGGGGACCCAGTGGTGACCCACATGTCCTGGCTCTGCTCTCCCAGGTCACACAGGCTAGCAGGGCAATAGTGTTTGTGATGAAACCCAGTGGCTGCGTGAATGTGCATGTGATCGACAGTGCTTGGGACACTGTGAGTGTGACTGTGCGTGTGGGAGTCCACGGCCCTGGACATGTGACAGTGTCACTGTGGATGACTGTCAGCCTGTGAGTGAGGGACTGTGGCTCTCTGGGTGTGACCGTGGGACTGTAGGGCTGTGACTGAACGTGTGGCTGTGTGAGTAACAGTTTGTGAGATTCTGTGACTGCCTCTCCATGGCTCAGCCTACGGGACTGTGTGACACTGCGTGTTTGATTGAGTGGCTGAGGCTCTGGGAATGAGTGGCTAGGTGCGGGGGGACCTGTGGGTGGGACAGCATGAGAGACTGTACACTTGGTTACAGGGGTCCTCAGGACGATAAGGGCGATTCAGTGACTGCCCTCCCTCACGACCTTGTTGACTAACCCCTGCTCGGCTCTCTGCCCCAGAGCTCCCCACTTCCGTTCCCTATCCGCCTTGGCCCCGCCCCCTCCCACCACCCCGGGCTCCCTGCGCCTGTCACCTCTCCCAGAGCCCAGACGAGACAGTGGAGGCAGCGGTGGCAGGGGCTGTGGGAGCAAGGGACCAGGAACAGAACTGGAGACAGGTGAGGGCTCCCCAGTACCAGCCCATTCTCCCTGCCCTCCTCGACCCCTCGAGTCTCTGGGACTCTCCCCCCTGCTTCTCTGCCCTGCCTTCGTCTCTGTCTCTGTGCCCACCACAGTCTCTGCTCATTTCTGTCTCTTGATGTCTCTGTCTGCGTGTTTTCATCTCTGCTGAGCTGAGATAACCTCTTTCCCCCGCGCTGCCTCCCTCCACGTCTCTCCCTGCCTCCTCTTTGTCTTCTAGCCCACATCTGTGTCTCTCTGTTTGTTGGTCTCTGGTCTCTGGCTGGGGATCTCATGCTGTCCCTCAGTCTCTGTGCCTTTCAGTCTTTATATTTTTGTCGCTTCTGTCTGTGACACCGTTGTCTGTCTTTCTGGGGTTGGATCGGAGATCCTCTCTGCTTCCCTCTTTTTCTAGGTGGAGCCGCGGGAGCAAGGGTGGGTGGGTGTTGGGCATTAGATAGACGGATTTCCAGGCATCTGCACGCAGCTAACCCCGGATCTGGCACCTAACCCCGGATCTGTTGCCTCTCCCGTCCCTAAGTATTTGGGTGCTGGGAAAGGGTTGTCCCACTTACTTGGGCTTTATCTGCCCCCAGTGGGGAAAGTTTTATAAGGTCGGCTTCCTATCTGTGCTACAAAACCCTTTGGGCTTGGAGAGTGGGAACTTGGAAAGGCATTTCAAGTTCTCCACCAGGCTGTGGGAACTCAGATGGACGTTTCAAGTACCCCACTAGGAGGTACTGAAAACCTTCAAGTTTTTCAGTCCCTCATATAAAAGGCGGCTACGCTGATGGTTTCTACTCTCTCCTCTCCAAGGCGGTCCCCGGGTTCCCAGGAGTCTGTAGGTCCAGACTGCCGGTGACACTGACGCTTCCGCCCAGCGTAGCTCTAGGGCAACCGCCCGCTCAGCAAACAACCCCCTTCCACCTTCGCTGCCCGAGCAACAGTCCAGGGCTGCCTGGGAATCACTTAAGGGGCTCCGCCCACCATCGAGTCCCACCCACTCTGTGTGCCTCTCCCTCCCCCTAGATCATTGCGCCTGGGAGTTGTGGGCGAGGGCGGGGGGAGGAGGGGAGAAGGCTGCCTGGGAGTCTGCGTGTGTAAATCCCTGAGGCTGGGTGACGCTGGGGATGGAGTCAGACGGCGGAGGGCTGAGGTGCTGACCCTGCCCTGCGACCCACCAGGCCCGATCGCCCCTGCACGAACCAGACCCTTCGCCACCCTCCCGATGACTACCTCTCCTACCCTGCAGCTGCTGCTGCGGCTCTTGCTGTGGGGGCTGCTGCTACGGAGGGCGGAGGTGAGGACCCGAGGACCCAGAGGAGCTCCAGGCTTGGAGGGAGGTCTGAGGATGGTTTTAGGGCTTCCCTGATTAGGGCTCACACCTGTAATCCCAGCACCTTGGGAGGCTGAGGCAGGTGGATCACTTGAGGTCAGGAGTTTAAGACCAGCCTGGCCAATATGGTGAAACCCCATCTCTACTAAAAATACAAAATTAGCCAGGTGTAATGGCATGCACCTGTAGTCCCAGCTACTCGGGAGACTGAGGCAGGAGAATCGCTTGAGCCCGGGAGGCAGAGGTTACAGTGAGCCAAGATCACACCACTGTTCTCCAGCCTGGGTGGCAGAGTGAGACTACCTCAGAGAAATAAAAAAATAAAGGCTTACCTCAGCGCAAAGAGAGTGTCAAGACTGCCCCACTTGCCCAGATTCAAGTTGTGGGGTTTTGTTTTGTTTTGCTTTTTGTTTTTGAGATGGAGTCTCACTCTGTCGCCCAGGCTGGGGTGCAGTGGTGCCATCTCAGCTCACTGCAACCTCCGTCTCCTGGGTTCAAGTGATTCCTCGGCCTTAGCCTCCTGAATAGTTGGGACTACAGGAGCACGCCACCACCACCATCACGCCCGGCTAATTTTTGCATTTTCAGTAGAGACGGGGTTTCACCGTTTTGGCCAGGCTGGTCTCGAGCTCCTGGCCTCAAGTGATCCACTCACCTCGGCCTCCCAAAGTGCTGGGAATACAGGCGTGAGCCACCGCGCCAGGGCCCAGATTCAAGTTTTGATGATTGTTTCCACTCCCTTTTCTTCCCCTAACAAATCCTCCTGATAATTTCAGCCACCCCTTCCCCAATTTTCTTGAAGGTTTTCAGTCTCCCATAGCCACTCCATTGGGTGGCTTCCAGGCACCCAACCCCAAGACTTGAAACTTGGTTCGAAACCACCCAAGACTCCCGAGCAAAACCGGACAGCCCCTCGAAGTCTCTCTGGGGTGCTTCTGGCCCAGATGGCCAAGCAGCCTGGGAGCGGGGGTCGGTCTGGGGGGTCCTCCCTTCTTTTTTTTCCTAGACAGGCTCTGAGAGGCAGACGGCGGGGGAGCTATACCAGCGCTGGGAACGGTACCGCAAGGAGTGCCAGGAGACCCTGGCAGCCGCGGAACCGCCCTCAGGTGGGACCAAGAGGGCTGGGGAGGCAGGGAGGATCCGAAGCTGAAAGGGGTGGGGTTGGAGGGGGGCCTCGGGCTGACGGGTGAAGAAGAAATCTCCGGTGCTGTGGGCTGGAGAGGTCTAGGGGCTGACCTGGGCGCGGTGGGAACTGGGGCGGGACCACGGGTCCGGGTGGAGGCCTCGGAAGAAGCTTGAAATGGGAGGAGCCTTGGGCGGGACCTGTACTAAAATGGACCTTGAAGGGGACGGGGTTTGGGATGGAGACTGGGTAGGGCCCCTCCGGGTGGGAAGATCTGGGTCGGGGACTTGTTTGGTGGGAGGAGCCCAGAGTGGGGCCGGGAGGAGGGGCGGGGCTTTGAGGCTAGTGGGAGGAGCTTGTGGCCGACCTGGGACAGAATGCGCTCCGAGTGGGCGAGGCTAGAGCCGGGCTTGGTGTGGCGGGCGGGGAAGCACGGGCCCACTGCGCAGTAGGTCCACTGGACACCTGGCCCCCCTGCCCACCCCCAGGCCTCGCCTGTAACGGGTCCTTCGATATGTACGTCTGCTGGGACTATGCTGCACCTAACGCCACTGCCCATGCGTCCTGCCCCTGGTACCTGCCCTGGTACCGCCACGGTGAGGTGCTGCCTGGGCCTGGAGCCCTCCCTAGACACAAACAACTGCTAACCTTTGTCCCGAGACACCTGCATCCGAGTCCCACAGCTCACCTGCATCCCTCTCCTGCTCCTCTTTGCCCTACTCCTATCCGGCAGGCTGGGTTTCCCCCGTCTGTCCAACTCTGCCTCTCTCACACAACGCAGCTTCTCTGTCTCCGAATCTCTATTTATTTATTTAGAGACGGAGTCTCGCTCTATCGCCCAGGCTGGAGTGCAGTGGCGAGATCTCGGCTCACTGAAACTTCCGCCTCCCGGTTCAAGCGATTCTCCAGCCTCAGCCTCCTGAGAAGCCGGGATTACAGGCGCAGCGCCACCACACCCGGCTAATTTTTTTTTTTTTTGTATTTTCAGTAGAGACGGGGTTTCACCATGTTGCCAGGCTGGTCTTGAACTCTTGACCTCCAGTGATCCACCGGCCTCAGCTTCCCAAAGTGCTGGGATTACAGGAGTGAGCCACCGTGCCTGGCCACCAAAGGGATCTTTGTCTCCTTTTCCTGAGTCTGTCAGTCTCTGAGCATCTGAGCCTAACTAGCTATGTCGCCTCAAGCTATTTATTTAACCTATATATTTTTTTTTCTTTTTGAGACAGAGTCTGCCTCTGTCACCCAGGCTGGAGGGCAGTGGCGAGATCATCGTTCACTGCAGACTCGGAACTCCTGGATTCAAGCGATCCTCCTGCCTTAGCCTCCCTAATAGCAGGGACTACAGGCACACACTAACACACCCAGCTAATTAAAAAAAAAATTGGCAGTGATGGAGTCTTGCCATGTTACCCAAGCTGGTCTTAAATTCCTGGCCCCAAGGGATCCTCTCACTTCAGCCTCCCAAAGCGCTGGGATTACAGGCCTATATAACTTTTTTTTTTTTTTTTTTTTTTTTGGAGATGGAGTCTTGCTTTGTTGCCAGGCTGGAGTGCAGTGGTGCGACCTCGGCTCACTGCAACCTCCACCTCCCAGATTCAAGCAATTCACCTGCCTCAGCCTCCCAAGTATCTGGGACTACAGGCGAGCGCCACCACACCCAGCTAATTTTTGTGTTTTTAGTAGAGACGGGGTTTCACCATGTTGGCCAGGATGGTCTCAGTCTCTTGACCTTGTGATCCGCCCACCTCGACCTCCCAAAGTGCTGGGATTACAAGCATGGGCCACCATGCCCAGCCTTAACTTTTCGTATCTCAATTCTCCCAAGTGTAAAACTGGGTTAAGGATATTATGAATTTTGTGGGCTTGTATGAATATCAAATTAATATATATATAACATGCCATATAAGGGTTGATTTATCATCATCATCACCATCATCATCATCACTTCGGCTCTCCCCTTCTCTGCTATTGTCTCACGGTTTGTTTTCTGTATTTCTCTCCGTGTGCCTTAATCCCCTCTCTTATTTCCCCACAGTGGCTGAAGGTTTCGTCCTCCGCCAGTGTGGCAGTGATGGCCAGTGGGGACTTTGGAGAGATCATACACAATGTGAGAACCCAGAGAAGAATGAGGCCTTTCTGGTAAGAAGAGGTGAGGGCTTCAGGTTAGGAGTCCATGGAGGGATGGAAAGGCAGTAGCTAAGGCAGGGCCTGAAACCCCTTGGACTGTTTAGAACTCTAGGTTGCAAGTGACAGAAACTCAACTCAGACTTGCTTCAAAGAGAGAGAGAAAGCTGTATTGGCTACTGTGATGGAAAAGAATGAGACGGCCGGGTGCTTTGGAATCCCAGCACTTTGGGAAGCCAAGGCAAGAGGATCGCTTGAGCCCAGGAGTTCGAGACCAGTCTACACAACATAGCGAAACCTCATCTCTAGAAAAAAATTAAAAAATGAAGCAAGAGGATCACTTAAGCCTGAGAAGTAGAGACTGCAATAAGTCCTAATCACATCTCTGCACTCCCATCTGGGTGATAGAGTGAGACTCTGCCTCAAAAAGAAAAAAAGAAAGAGAGAGAGAGAGAGAAAGAGAGAGAGAGAAAGAGAAAGAAAGGAAAGAAGAAGGAAGGAAAGAAGGAAGGAAGGAAGGAAGGAAAGAAAGAATTCAGGCAGTCATTCAATTTTAAAATTTCTACTTAATTTTCTTTTTTCTAATTTGACTGGGTGCAGAGGCTCATGCCTATAATCCCAGCACTTTGGGAGGCCAAGGTGGGGAGACCACTTGAGGTCAGGCTGAGTAGCTTGGATTCAGCCCTTCTCAAATAAGAGTCAGCAGTTCCCCAAGAGAAAATAGGGTGTCTGGGCAGAAACAAAGAGCCAAGGTCCTTCCAGTCTCTCTCTGGACCTGGGGGAAGAGCCAAGCCTTGTTCTTTGCTTCTTGCTCCCACCAGGACCAAAGGCTCATCTTGGAGCGGCTGCAGGCCATGTACACTGTCGGCTACTCCCTGTCTCTTGCCACACTGCTGCTAGCCCTGCTCATCTTGATTTTGTTCAGGTGGGACCTTAACCCTGAGTGGTGGCGGCAGAGATCACTCAGAGATCCACTGAGTGGTGGGTCTGTTTGTCTAGTATGACGGGGTGATCAGGTTCCACCAGCTCCAAGCAGCCACTGGTGGTTCTATGAGGAGCACAGTGGGGGTGGCTAAAGGACTTCTGTGTGGCCGGGCGCCGTGGCTGATGCCTGTAATCCCAGTACTGTGGGAGGCCAAGGCAGGAGGATCGCTTGAGCCCAGGAGTTTGAGATCAGCCTGGGCAACATAGTGAAACCCTGTCTCTATGACAAATAAAAAGTTAGCTGGGCATGGTGGTGGTGCACTTGTGGTCCCAGCTACAGCGGGGTGCTGAGACAGGAGGATGGCTTGAGTCCAGGAGGTTGAGGCTGCAGTGAGCCCTGATTGTACCACTGCACTCCAGCCTGGGTGACAGAGTGAGACCCTGTTTCAAAAAAATTAAATTAAATTGAGGCTGCAGTGAGCCCTGATTGTGCCACTGCACTCCAGCCTGGGTGACAGAGTGAAACCCTGTTTCAAAAAAATAAAATAAAATAGAGCTCTGTGTAGCTGAACACAGCTCTCCAGGAGCCCCCAAACTGCCTTCCAAATCCCCTAGGCGGCTGCATTGCACTAGAAACTATATCCACATCAACCTGTTCATGTCATTCATGCTGCGAGCGGCGGCCATTCTCAGCCGAGATCGTCTACTGCCTCAACCCGGCCCCTACCCTGGGGACCAGGACCCCGCACTGTGGAACCAGGTGGGTATCCTCCTTCCGTTCCACCACTTCCCTGGTGGGACCAGGAAGTTCTCAGTCTATTTCCTACATCCTACACTCTCAACAGTTTATCAGAGTTGGGAGGATCCCTCTCAACGTGTGTCTTCATCCCCCCTACCAAGACATATTTGGAGAGGGACCCTCCCAACTCAGCCTCCGTCATCATTGAAATCTCCCAGTCTATCAGCCCCATGTTGGAATTTTCCATTCCTCTCCCTCATTATCTCACCCATCATTGGACTTTTTCACCAATGAGAGGATCCACCTGCTGGAGGTGAGGCATGGCAGGATGGGAGAAAGTGTCTGGTGCAGGGATGTGGTAGGTGCCAGTTTGTTACTAGGAGACAGGGTGGGAGAGACTCGAGGCTGGGAGCAGACGTGGCGAGAACTAACCGGTCTCAAGTTAGACCATACCTATTGTTAAGAAGCCATAGCGTGGCCAGGCGGTGGCTCATGCCTTCAATCCTAGGACTTTGGGAGGCCAAGGCGGGTGGATCATCTGAGGTCAGCGAGGTCAGGAGTTGGAGAACAGCCTGGCCATCATAGTGAAACCCTGTCTCTACTAAAAATACAAAAAAAAATTAGCTTGGCATGGTGGCACATGCCTGTAATCCCAGCTACCTGGGAGGCTGAGGCAGGAGGATTGCTTGAACCCAGGAGGTGAAGGTTGCATTGAGCCAAGATTATGCCACTGCACTCACTCCAGCCCCAGCGACAGTGCAAGACTCCGTCTCAAAAAACAAAAAAAGAAGCCATAGCATGGACAGGCGGTGGCTCATGCCTGTAATCTCAGAACTTTGGGAGGTTGAGGTGGGCGGGTCGCTTTTTGTCCAGGAGTTCAAGACCAGACTGGGCAGCATAGATAAACCCCATCTCTACAAAAGAAAAACAAAAATTAGCAGGGCATGGCAGCCCGTGCCTGTAGTCTCAGCTACTTGGGAGGCTGAGAAAAGAGGATCACTTGAGTCCAAGGGGTAGAGGCTGCAGTGAGCTGTGATGCTGTGATGGTGCCAGTGCAATCCAGTGAAGGCGTGGTGACTGTAATCCCAGCACTTTGGGGGCCGAGGTAGGTAGATCATGAGGTCAGGAGTTCAAGACCAACCTGACCAACATGGTGAAACCCCGTCTCTACTAAAAATAGAAAAATTAGCCGGTCGTGGTGGCGGGCGCCTGTAGTCCCAGCTACTCAGGAGGCTGACACAGAATTGTTTAAACCGGGGCGGTGTAGGTTGCAGTGAGTTGAGATGGAGCCACTGCACCACTCCAGCCTGGGCGACAGAGCAAGACTCTGTCTCAAAAAAAAAAAAAGAGGAAGCCATAGGAAAGCATAGTCCATAATGTGGGTGCTGGCAGGAGAGTTCAGTTCTTAGAAGGAGCTGGCGTGACCAGTGACAGAGGTCACATTTTGGGCATGTAAGGGGAACTGACAGCATAATGGAAGATACCGATTTTTTTTTTCTTTTCTTTTTTTTTTTTTTGAGATGGAATCTTACTCTGTAGCACAGGCTGGAGTGCAATGGTGTGATCTCGGTTCACTGCAATCCTTGCCTCCTCGGTTCAAGTGATTCTTCTGCCTCAGCCTCCCAAGTAGCTGGGATTACAGGTGCACTCCACAATGCCAGGCTTTTTTTTTTTTTTTTTTTTTTGTGACAGGGTTTTGCTCTTGTTGCCCAGACTGGAGTGCAGTGGTGCCATCTCGGCTCACTACAACCTCCGCCTCCTGGGTCCAAGCAATTCTCCTGCCTCAGCCTTCTGAGTAGCTAGATTTACAGGCACCCACCACCACACCCAGCTAATTTTTTTGTATTTTTAGTAGAGACCGGGTTTCACCATATCGACCAGGTTGGTCTTGAACTCCTAACCTCAGGTGATCTGCCTGCCTCGGCCTCTCAAAGTGCTGGGTTACAGGTGTGAGCCACTGCATCCGGCCGACGCCCAGCTAATTTTTGTATTTTTAGTAGAGACGGGGTTTCACCATGTTGGCTAAGCTGGTCTTGACCTCCTGCCTTCAGATGATCTGCCTGCCTTGGCCTCCTAGTGCTGTGATTACAGACATGAGCCACCGCGCCCGACCAGATACCAATTGTTAAGGGGTTCAGAGTGGGAGAGTCCATATAGGGAAAGGGAATAAGGTGAGAGAAACCAATCACAGATACCATTCACTGGGGACGCAGAGTGGAAGAACCTTTGATGACAAGAGATGGGGCGGAAGGGCGATCAAGGTTGGGGGAGGCTCAGAGACACCCAGGCAGCGCTGACTACCCGTCTACCGGTCTGGCCGCTTCCTAGGCCCTCGCTGCCTGCCGCACGGCCCAGATCGTGACCCAGTACTGCGTGGGTGCCAACTACACGTGGCTGCTAGTGGAGGGCGTCTACCTGCACAATCTCCTGGTGCTCGTGGGCGGCTCCGAGGAGGGCCACTTCCGCTGCTACCTGCTCCTTGGCTGGGGTGAGCCCCGATCCCGTCCCCCGCCCAACCCAGCGCGCCTCTCCTCGGCTACCCCAACTGCCCAGCTGGCCTCTGGGGGTCTCCTCCCATCTGTAGGCTTCTGCCTCCCCAACCCCCGACCGAGGAATTCCGCGGGTCTTGGGCCTGGCGGGGCCCGTATGCGCGCTGACAGCTGCGGCGGGGTGGGGGGGCGGGGTCGGGG
This sequence comes from Cacajao melanocephalus, assembly GCA_963573385.1. Taxonomy (NCBI): domain Eukaryota; kingdom Metazoa; phylum Chordata; class Mammalia; order Primates; family Pitheciidae; genus Cacajao; species Cacajao melanocephalus. The sequence continues at coordinate 8,490 of CAUYLG010077322.1, read as the reverse complement.
TCTGCACAGGGGCCCCCGCGCTTTTCGTCATTCCCTGGGTGATCGTCAGGTACCTGTACGAGAACACGCAGTGAGTTGCAGGGTCGGGGGCGGGGCATGGGAGGTGGGCGGGGCTTTGAGGGACGTGGGCGGGGTTGTGATGGAAACGTAGGCAGGGTCGGAAGGCTATTAGGTGCTGGGGGCACGTGGGCGGGGGTCCAAAGGAATGGGGAGCTAGGAAAGGCTGTGTTCGAGGGCAACCGGCAAGGGGAGGGGATGGGACCTGGATCATAATGGGCGGGAACCTAGGGAGTGTGTGTGTGTGTGTGTGTGTGTGTGTGTGTGGTCTCAAGTGCGGTGGGCGGGGCCTAGCGAGCAAATGAGCTTGGTGATCTGGTGAGTCTAGGTTTTTCTATCTCTTAGCTCTACACTGCCTTCCCCAGGTGCTGGGAGCGCAACGAAGTCAAGGCCATTTGGTGGATCATACGGACCCCCATCCTCATGACCATCTTGGTAGGATCGGTCCCGCCTCCACCAGGCTGTCCTCAGGGATTTCCCATTCTGGGAAGTGGGGTGCCACCTCCTGCCCCTCCAGAACGGAATCGCAGCTGGCTCAGCCCCTATCTCTCCCCACAGATTAATTTCCTCATTTTTATCCGCATTCTTGGCATTCTCCTGTCCAAGCTGAGGACACGGCAAATGCGCTGCCGGGATTACCGGCTGAGGTGAGGGCGTGCAGTGGGGACCGAGGGGAAGGGGCCAGGTACGAGACGGGGAACCAGGACTGCGTGCAGGATCACTGCTACCCTCTCTCCCCAGGCTGGCTCGCTCCACGCTGACGCTGGTACCCCTGCTGGGTGTCCACGAGGTGGTGTTTGCTCCCGTGACCGAGGAACAGGCCCGGGGAGCCCTGCGCTTCGCCAAGCTCGGCTTTGAGATCTTCCTCAGCTCCTTCCAGGTGCTCAGGCGGGGTGCAGGGGCTCCACCCTAGGCCTCTTCCCTAGAGGGCCACGAGAACTGCAGGCGTTCTCAGATGCAGCCACTGAATGGGGTGTGAAGATGGGATTTAGTTCGTTCATTCATTCATTTTTTTTTTTTTTTGAGATGGCGAGTTTCGCTCTTGTTGCCCAGGCTGAAGTCCAATGGTGCGATCTCGACTCACTGCAAACTCCGCCTCTGAGTTTCAAGAGATTGTCTTGCCTCAACCTCCTGAGTAGCTGGGATTACAGGCATGCACCACCACGCCTGGCTAACTTTATATTTTTAGTAGACACGGGGTTTCTCCATGTTGGGCGGACTGGCCTCAAACTCTCGACCTCAGGTGATCCACTTGCCTCGGCCTCCCAAAAGTGCTGGGATTACAGGCATGAGCCACGGCGCCTGGCTTTTTTTTTTCTTTTTTCTTTTTTGAGACAGAGTCTTTGTTGCTCTGTCACCCAGGCTGGAGTGCAGTGGCATGATCTCGGCTCACTGCAACCTCTACTTCCTGGGTTCAAGCGATTCTCCTGCCTCAGCCTCCGGATAGCTAGGATTACAGGCATCTGCCACCATGCCAGGCTATTTTTGTGTTTTTAGTAGAGACCGGGTTTCACCATGTTGGCGAGGCTAGTCTCCAACTCCTGACCTCAGGTGATCCACCTGCCTCAGCCTCCCAAAGTGCTGGGATTACAGGCATGAGGCACTGTGCCCGGCCCGTTCATTCATTCAGCACAAAATACTGTGCTAGGGCTGTTCTGGATATGGGAAGCAGGGACCAGGACAGGAGACTGGCGGCCCCAGCAGTGCTGCCTCCTAGTGAAGAGTGAGGGCTTCGAGGTTGGACACAACTAGGACCAAATTCAGGTTCTGTCACTTTCTAGCTGTTTGCCAGCTGTGTGACCTTCAACTTGGGGTTGAGTCGGGGGAGAGGTGAGGTGCCAAAGTGCAGAATCTAAGGAAAGATTCATTCCAAAATTGAAGGCCCACCCTGCACTTGCTTGGCTTACCCGAGTCCCCAATCTGCTTTACCTAATTCTACCTCAGTTTTCTCATGTCTAAAGTGTGGACAATAACAGTCTCACTGGACAAAGCTATTCATTCATTAAATTTAGCAAAAAATTACTGAGCATGTATATATACTAAGCACTCTTACAGGCTTACCACAGGGACACAGCTAAGAACCCTACCCTCCAGTGGGAGAGACACACGCTAAACACACTACAGATAGGCATATAAGCCAGGCATGGTGGCTCACCCCTGTAATCCCAGCACTTTGGGAGGCCGAGACAGGCAGATCACCTGAGGTTGGGGTTCGAGACCAGCCTGACCAGTATGGTGAAACCCTGTCTCTACTAAAAAAAAAAAAAAAAAAAAAAATTAGCCGGGCGTGGTGGCGGGCGCCTGTAATCCCAGCTACTCAGGAGGATGAGGCGGGAGAATCACTTGAACCCGGGAGGTGGAGGTTGCAGTTTGCCAAGATCACGCCACTGCACTGCAACCTGGGCAACAAGAGCCAGACTCCAACTCTTAAAAAAACAAAAACAAAAACAAAAACGGGGTGGGGCGGAGGCGGTTACAGTCCTGCCCCCACCAGCGATGTAACACCCCGCACATCCGCGCCTCCTCTGACAGGGCTTCCTAGTCAGCGTCCTCTACTGCTTCATCAACAAGGAGGTAGGAAGAGTCCCGGCGGCCTCCCGCGCCCTCTGGCGGCCGCGCGGGGTACGGCGCCGCCTCTGAGCGCCATCGTGTCGCAGGTGCAGTCGGAGATCCGCCGTGGCTGGCACCACTGCCGCCTGCGACGCAGCCTGGGCGAGGAGCAGCGCCACCTCCCGGAGTGCGTGTCTCGGGCCCTGCGCTCCGGCTCCGACCCCGTCGAAGTCCCTACCGGCCGCGGCCGCGCCTTGTCCTCGGGGACCCTCCCAGGGCCCAGAAATGAGGCCAGCCGGGTGTTAGAAAGTTACTGCTAGGGGGCCGGATCCCTATATCTGTTCAGTTAGCATGGATTGACTGAGTGCCTACTGCGTGCCAGACCCAGTATGGAGGACGCTGGGGAAATGGTGAAGGAAACGGAAAAAAAGGTCCCTGCCCTCCTGGAGATGACAACTGAATGGGGAAAACAGACGGTGAACACAAAACACCAAGTTCCACACATGCTGTGGCATGGTTATGAAGGGAAGTGAGAAGGGGGCCTAGAGGGGTTTGGGAGGCTCTCTCCAAGGAGGTGACATTTAAGCCATGCCAGAAAGAGGTGAAGGAGATCACTTTGGGAAGAGCTGGAGAACAGGATTCTAGGCTGAAGCAATAGCATATGCGAAGGCTCTGGGGCAGGAAGGCGTTCAGCCTCGGCTGGAGTAGAATTAAGTCAGAGCCAGCAGATGCAGAGAGAGAAGTGGGTAGGGGCATACAAGTTGGGATTTTATTTCAGATGCATTGGAGATTCTTAGGAGTGTCTCTTGGAGGCAATATTTTATTTTATTCATTATTATTATTTTTTTGTTTGAGACGGAGTCTCGCCCCTTCACCCAGGCTGGAGTGCCATGACCCATATTGGCTCACTGCAACCTCCACCTCCCAGGTTCAAGAAATTCTCCTGCTCAGCCTACCAAGTAGCTGGGATTACTGGCACACACCACCACGCCCAACTAATTTTTTAGTAGAGACGGGGTTTCACCATGCTGTCCAGGCTTGGTCTCGAACTCCTGACCTCATGATCCACCCGCCCTGGCCTTCCAAAGTGCTGGGATTACAGGCGTGAGCCTCTGCACCCAGCCTTTATTTTTTTTTTAAATGAGATAGGATCTCACTGTTACCCAGGTCGGTCTTGAACTCCTGGCTCAAGCAATCCTACCACATGGGTCTCCCAAAGTGCTGGGATTACAGGTGTGAGCCACTGTGCTTGGCTCCAAATAATGTTTTTTCTTTTGTGATGGAGTCTCACTCTGTCACCCAGTGTGGAGTACAGTGGTGTGATCTTGGCTCACTGCAGCCCCCCACCTCCCGTGTTCAAGCCTCTGAGTATCTGGGATTACAGGCACCGCCACCATGCCCGGCTAATTTTTGTATTTTCAGTAGAGATGGGGTTTCCCCATGTTAGCCAGGCTGGTCTCAAACTCCTGACCTCAAGTGATCTGCCTGCCTCGGCCTCCCAAAGTGCTGGGATTATAGGTATGAGCCACCGTGCCTGGCCCTAATGCGCTGTTTTAAACAGAGCCCTCTCATCTGCACTGTAGCGGGACAGATTATTAGGGGCAGGGGTGGAAGCTGGAGCCCAGCAAGGAGGGGACTGGAGCCCAGCAAGGAAGTGATGGTGTCTGGACCAAGATGGAGGCACTGAAGGGTATGAAGCAGTCGGATTTGAAGCTGTTTCAAAGGTAGAGGTGAGAGGATTTCATGATGGATCACGTGAGGACACAGCAGCAGAGAGCACTCGTTGGTTTGCGATGGTGGAGAGAGGAAAGATAGGGAGACCGGGTTCGGGGTGGGGAGAACTATGTGTGCTCTTTGGAAATGTTAGACTGGCAGTGTTTGTAGGATACCTCACGACAGGACACCGAGTGTAAGGGTCTGGGGCTCTCAGGAGAGAGGCGAGCCGGAGACAGTAATGTGAGAGGCACTGGGTCCACAGAGGGGGATTTGGTGTGGACAGGAACACAGGTGAGGCAAGGCAGCCCTTGCAGCTGAAACCTTATACCCAGAGTAGCCAGGGTCAGTGCTGGCTGCAGAGTGAGGATGCATATCCCCACCGTCCTGAGAATGGCGGCCCGTGGGACCTGGGAGAATCAGGGGGCATGCTGACAGTCTCATTGTGGCTGGACCACGTGTACATACACCCACAAGACCCTCACCCCTGAATCCTCCCCCTACACATAACGCAAACTTAGTTACTGTATGGGTGTTTTTGAACATTTTCCCTGGACATATGTGCCCCAAAGCTGAACTCAGCCTCTTCAAGCTTGTGGCCCTGCTGCCCTCCTCCCCTTCCCCCAGCCTTGTGGGTTCTCATGGGATGGGGACACACCTTAGGACACCGCCCTTGTAAATAAAGTATGAAAACAGTAACTTTTTTTTCTTTCTTGGGTAGAAGCATCTTCTCGGGCATGTCACAAAGGGAAATGACCGAGGCAGGCTGCCTGGTGGGGTGGAGGCCCGTGGTGGCTTTGCTCCAATTTACCCATGTGTTGCTATAAGAAAGCGGGACACCCCCTGCCACTGTCCCTCCTGAGTCCCTAAGTGGCCATGTTACATGTGATCTCTGCTAGGCATACGAACAGATGGTACCTGCATCCTAGGGTCTCCCGACATGCCCACGAGTTACACTTAGGACCCTGCCTGGCGCTGGTGTGTGGCCAATGCTGGGCCAGTTTGCAAAGGGCTATTCCTGCTGCCTCTGCTTTCGTTTCACCCTCTGAAGGCGGGAGCAACAGAAAGCCTGTGGGGCAGGAGGTGAGGAAGGAAATTCAGACAAGCTGAGCAGAGCCACCAGGACTGGCATCTTTGGTGCCAACCTGCAAGGTGGGGAAACCAAGTTCTATTTCTCAGTAAGTACAAGTCAGCCACAGGGGAAGGCAGGCAGGATTGGCACCCGGACTGTGACTCCAGGGCTGTGCTGCTTCCTGCATCAGAACCACACCCCGGGTGACCTCCTGTGGCAGCACCATTGCCCCAACTTTCTATCAAGTTAGGATACTGGAGCTCCAGCTTGCTACCCAAGAGGTAAGACTGTTCGTGAGGACCTGGCTCCCTGGGTTTGGAAACAGTACCATTGTTTCCTAACTGGGTGACCGTGAGCAAGTTGCTTACCCGCTCTTGGCCTCAATGATCTTATCTATAAAATGGGATAGCTCTAGTATCCACCCCACAGATGGTTTGCAATTAGACATAGTAAATATACACCTTTATAACCCACAACCCATTGCCTTCTGTATATCAGGCCTCTCACTGCTGCAGAGTCCCAGCTCTGCCACAATGCTCTCAGGCCCTCTCTCCCTGCCTCCCTCCCTTCCTTGTCATTTTATGGAGTCTTGCTCTGTTGCCAGGCTGGAGTGCAGTGGTGCAATCTCGGCTCACTGCAACCTCTGCCTCCTGGGTTCAAGCAATTCTCCTGCCTCAGCCTTCTGAGCAGCTGGGACTACAAGCATGCGCCACCATGCCCAGCTGATTTTTGTATTTTTCGTAGAGACGAGGTTTCACCATGTTTGCCAGGATGGTCTCCATCTCTTGACTTCGTGATCCGCCAGCCTCAGCCTCCCAAAGTGCTGGGATTACAGGCGTGAGCCACTGAGCCTGGCCCTAGGATGTGCCTTTCACAACTCAGAGCAGGCCATGCATCTCACTGAGTGTACACTGACCTCAGGCCTGCTGACTCTTGCACCCTTCCGGTGCTTGTGTATATCCAGAGGACAGAGACATAGGCAGAGACAAAGATATGAGGGGAGGGCCGGTCATGCTCACACCTGTAATCCCAGTACTCTGGGAGGCCAAGGTGGGGACAATCACTTGAGCCCAGGAGTTTTAAGACCACCCTGGGCAACAAGCAAAATCCTACCTCTACAAAAGGACGGCAGGAGGGTCACTTGAGCCTGGGAAGTCAAGGCTACAGTGAGCCGTGACTGTGCTGTTTCACCCCAGCGTGGCAGACAGAATGAGACCATCTCAAAACAAAACAAGAAAAACCCAAAGATACAGGGAGCACACAATGTGTGTGTCAGAGCAACACAGAGAAAGTCCTTAATCCCCCCAATACTTAACGCCTCCCTTTCCCACCTCCATCTATCTCCCGGTATTTGTCAGAGAATTCCTCTCAAGGGCAATAAAGTTGAATGTGAGGGGCAGCAGAACTCAGGAGTGAAGCCACAGGCTCGGGAGGTGAGTTTAAATCACAGCATCACCACTTCCTGGCTGGTTGCCCCTGGAAGGTGACATCACTTCTCTGTGTCTCAGTTCCCTCTTCTGGAAAAGGGGATAATAAATTAACAGGCCCACCCCAGGGCTGTTGGGATGTTTGAAAAGCGCTAAGCCTGGCCTGGCACGTAAAAAGCTCAGCAAGTGTTAGTCAGGATCACCAGGAGTATTTAGCTACTAAGTGCTTTCTTTTCTCTTTTTTATCGAGAGGAAGTCTCATTCTGTTGCCCAAGCTGGAGTGCAGTGGTGCGATCTTGGCTCGTGCAACCTGTCTTCTGGTTTCAAGCTGTTCTCCTGCTTCAGCCTCCCAAGTAGCTGGGAACACAGGCATGCGCCACCATGCCTGGCTAATTTTGTATTTTTAGTAGAGACAAGGTTTCACCATGTTGGCCAGGCTGGTCTCAAACTCCTGAGCTCAGCTGATCCACCTGCCTAGGCCTCCCAAAATGCTGGGATTACAGGCATGAGCCACCATGCTTGGCACTTTTTTCTCTTTCTTATCTAGTTTATAGATATAGATTTAGTTTATAGATATGTTATAAACCTCACAACCATTCTCCCAGGCTGGTCACCAACTCCTGGGCTCAAGCAATGCTCTCACCTCAGCCCCATGCTGGCGGTACTGACTGCTAAAATCACCTGTCTAATTCTCTTGTCTTTGAGGGTAGACTGGGGCCCTTGGGTACCTGGTGCCTCTGCATTGCAACACAGGGCTGGGCACAGAGGAGGCATTTGGGGGATGTTTGCTGAAGGGACAAATGTAAAAAGAGGCCAAAAGATACACATATATATTTTTTGAGATAGAGTCTTGTTCTGCCACCCAGGCTAGAGTGCAGTGGCACAATCTCAGCTCACTGCAAGTGGTTCTCTTGCCTCAGCCTCCCAAGTAGCTGGGACTACAGACACGCGCCACCACGCTGGGCTAATTTTTGTATTTTTAGTAGAGATGGGGTTTTGCCATGTTGTCCAGGCTGGTCTTGAACTCCTGACCTCAAGTGATCCACCCGCCTCGCCAATTTTTAGTAGAGACGGCGTTTCACCATGTTAGCCAGGCTGGTCTTGAATTTCTGATCTCAGGTGATCTGCCTGCCTCCAGAAGATACTATGATCAAGCGAGACCAACTCATTATGAGAAGCAGAGAAGACAGTAACAGAGTGAGAAGGAGATGCTCAGAACAATTAAAGCAGGAGAGCTAAAACATTCTCCAGTACAACTGGGTGCTCATTTCCATCCAACCTGTCTGCTTTGCAGATGGGGAAAGTGAGGCCTCAATGGCACAGAGCCAGGGCCTCTCCACTTGCTCAGGGTGCTGATCCCAGCGTTTAGTCCTATACCAGCTGCCTCCCCCAAATCCTCCTGAAGCAATCCCACTCACAAGGCTCTGGGAACAGATACCACTAGAAAAAAACACAGAGCTTTATTAACATCAACGGCAGCGGTCTCTGTAGGACAGGGGAGTGAGTTCTGTTGACTGATAGGGATAGGTGGCTCCTACTTGCCGGCGATAAGCGGGTTCCGCAGGACCACGATGACTGAGTCCCCACGCAGGAACATTTTGGAGATGTAGCGGTCTTTGTTGACTGGCTTGGACTTCTTCTTGCCCTTTCCACTCTTGGGTACCTCAGTCC
>CAUYLG010077320.1:0-51897 GCA_963573385.1 Cacajao melanocephalus | reverse complement strand
TCAGACCTGGAACAAGTAAACTTAACAATTATTTACAGAACTCTCCACCCCAAATCCACAAAACATACATTTTTCTCAGTATCACATTACACCTATTTTAAAAGTGACAACATAATTGGAAGTAAATCACTCCTCAGCAATTGTATAGCATTTCACAGGTCTAAATAAAATATTGGTTGGCTGCTTGTTTGTTATTTTCATCCCTTATTCCTTCCTGTCTCCATTGTTAAGCACAATTATTGGCATAAAAGAGGTTTTTAATACCCATTTTTAGACTGCATTCTAGCCTAGGCAATATAACAAGAATCCTGTTCTCTCTCCCTCTTTCTCTTCCTCTTTCTTTCTCTCTTACATTCTTTTATTTTTCTTTCTTTCACTCTTTCTTTCTTCTTTTTTCTCTCTGTCTTTCTTTCAAAAAAGAAAAAAAAATAAAAAAAGAAAATTGCAAGGAGGCATATGCTGCTGGAGAAAACAAGGGAGGCTGGTAGGAGATGAGGATAGGAAGTGAGGAGAGGGGCAGATAGGAAGCCATTACAGGGCATTGAGCATATGAGTAACAGGGTCAGAATTATGTGTGACTTCAGAAGGGTCACTCTGGCTCCTTGGAGACTAGGAGGGCAAGTGTGCGATGGAGGAAGCTATTTAACTATTCTAGACAAGAGACGATGGTGGCCTAAGCTAGGTCATAGCTGTGAGAAGTGGCAGGTGTTATATTTACATTTTGAAGCAACAGCTAATAGAATTCACCAAAAGACAGGAATAGACAGCCAATACAAGATTTTCTGCCTAAATAACTTGCTGAATAGAGTTACTACTTGCTAAGACAGACAGAACGATTAGTTCAGCAGGTCTAAATAGAGAAACAACAAAAATTTGTTTCAGGGCATGTTTGCTTACAGTTTCCTGTTAGATATCTGTAATATCACTTTGTTAAATGAGGGTGGACTTGAGGGGAGATGTCTGCATTAGTGATAGAAGTCAGGGAGTCTCCAACGCAAAGATGGTATATAAAGCCTTAAGACTGAAAGAGATTGCCTAGAGATTGTGTGCAAATCTGGACCGAGCAGAGCTGGTACTCCAGGACTGAGACTCAATTTTATGGCATAAAATTCAAAGCTATGCCATCAAGCTGTTCTTCTGAAGTCAAGTGGCTTCTTTCCAAGGTCAAACGGCAGTCTCAAATGTCCAGCTGCTTCTAGAACCCTTCTCTGTTCTCTGCCAGTTGGATCAGGGGTTTTTATGGCTACAGGATGGGGGCGGGGCATGGCGGGGCATGGGTGTTTTGAAAAAGGCCACATTCCAGTGTGAAAACAATGTGTGTTCTCACGTTGGGGCACAGGGTCCCAGCCTTGAGAGTAGGGATTTGCCAGGGACCCAGAGCTTTTCTGCCTAGAATTCCTCTGCCTCCCGTCCATATCTTTATTACTACCATCATTATTTTAGTTTAGTTTAACAATTTTTATTTTGCATTGTATATAGGCTTTCTTATTTCAACTGAATATTTCTTTATGATTCAGTGTCACAGTTTTATAAATGCAGAAATATTCCATTAAGTATTTGAAAATAAAATCTCACATTAATAAATATCTTTTTAAAATCCAAATACTTCTATACTAAATAATTTCAGAAATAGGTTATCTGTGGTTATATTCATTCCTTTTAAATAAAGGATTTTTCTTTAGGCCTATGCTAACACACTATCATAATATAAACATTGAGATGAGTTTTGGCAGAAATTGTTGGGGCTTCTTGGTCAAAATCTCCAGGCACAGGCAAAGGTAGAAGAGCAAGATTATATTTAATATGACTAATTTATCAATGTGGAAATCCAACATCTTGTAGTGTTTAATGGAAATTCCCTCCCACAGAAGAGACATTTATGTGGCTTCTAGAGAGTTCTTTCCAAAAATAGGTGAGAGAGACAGAAAATTGTCTTAGCAGTACTGGATTTCATTTTGGTTTTAATTGTGTTTGTTAATTTCATTTTATTACAGCCTCAAAAGAACATGGTGGTTGGGATCACCTTCAGAGGTCTGTTTGCTTTTTGCCTAACTTCCTTTTCAGTAACCGGAAAATTATTAGCTTAAATGGTAGAATCCAAAAGTTTCTGACTCCAGTGATATTGATTTTTAAATCTTAAAAATGTGAAGGGATACAGGTTGGGATTATGTGTAACTCTGGTGCAGAAATTCCTGTCTTGGAAAAAGTAATATAACCTGTATATCCTCAAAAAGTATAGATAAATCAATGTGTCAGAGGTCTTATATCAGAATCTCAAAGGGCAATATTTCCCACAAAAACTAAGTAATGTGGCTATATTGATATAAACAGGTAATCATAATATTGGTATTTATTGTTCTAATAAAAGAGGCAACCAAAAATGCATGTCAGCACAATCACATAATTACAAGAATTCTAAAAATATTTTTTACTGAATCACATTACCTCAGTTTTTAGTTCAACTTGTACCTCTACCAAGGATTTTGTTTCTTTGTAATAGACATAATAACTCTGACATATTTATTATAACATGCTTATATGTTCAGTAGCATTTAAAGACTGTCTTTATTATTCATTGAAGTATTTTTTAATTAAGAGTTAAGAGGTATAGTTTTAACCATGAGTTAGAATAAATCAATTCTTTTTTCTCTGATGTATTCAATTCACCCAATGCCTGTTCTTTTTATTATCTTAAGATAGCATCGGTTGAAGAAGGTCAACATGAACGAGCGGGAACACTAAGCTAAGAGATTTTAAGAGGTATACTTAAATATAAAAGTGTACTGTGAATATAATAATTTATTTCAATAGTAAAGTTAGGAAATGATGTCTTAATTTAATAGTGCCCTAAAAAAATTTCTGTTTCACACAATAATTCTGTACAATTTTGGTCCTATAACTTAACACAAATTTGGAAACTGGCACAAGAGGTATAGGAAAATACTGGGGTGAAAAAGAAAAAAGGAAACAATGAACACATACAAAAAAACACAGTAAGAAAGAAAAATGATTTAAAGGAGTAGATATAAATTGTGACCAAATATGTTTTAATTCAATATGAAAATATTAATGCAACAAGAAATGACACACAGCAGCAATTTAAAGCCCAGAAATAAGATTTCAGGAAAGAGGTAGTAGATTCCAGAGACACTGCATGAGTTAGCAGAACACAGGAAAGAAGTAGAAGAAAGAAAAATAAACTCTCAGTTATGAAGTTCACAAATTAGAACAAGCATGGATAAACATAGAATGAAAATACGCAAGACTGAAAAGTAAGCTAAATAAAATTCAAAGAAAAACTTTTTTAAATAATAAAATATGTAAGAAATATTTTTAAAGAAAATCTAATAAAATAAGCACACTAAAATCTGAAAACTGAAATTGCAGGACAAAAAAAATTAAAGATGTAATTCAAGAAACAAGTGTATTAAATGAAACTTTTGTCTGTAAGCTTAAAAAGAGTATTATTTCTCAAGGGAAAAAAATGTTAGAGTAGTATATATATTTTAGAAACTACTAAGCTTTAAAAAATTCTACTTTATTAGAAAGATTAGAAAACAACCTGTCTACCAGTGAAAAAAGAACTCAAGTTAATTTGATTTACTCATAAAATGGAGTATCATGCAGAGAAGATAACTTTTTATGTGCTGATATGAAAAAATCTCTATGATTTTTCTTAAATTAGAACAAATCAATGTACATAATATTATATATGTATTATGATTTCTATTTAAAAAACAACATGCATGATATATATGCTTGAATATGCATAGATTATCTCTGGAGGCACACACTTAAAATTATAACAGCAAACGCCCTTGGGTAGTGAAAGGGATGGCTGTGATACAGATATGAGACTGAGAATGATTTCTCATGTTCTCTATTTGAGTGTCTTTTATACTTTGTAGCGTGTTTGTTATCTATTGTGCATTACTTATTCAAAACAAATAACGAAATTTAGCTTTAAAATGGCTGCCAAACCGTTTAATTTTTCTCAAGGGAAAAAAATACAACAACTCAATATTCATACTGCTGCTTTTGGCAGGTATTTTTCAGCATTTTAATACATAATGCTAAATAATTCCTTCCAACATGTTAATGCCTTCAAATACTTGGAACAGCACTTATACTGCTAACTAATCCTGAAGGACCCATGAAGACAGTGGTACTTAAAATTATACTTTGGCAAGGGTTTCGCTAAAGTTCCCCAATAATTGGTAACATTTCCAGGGAAATATGCCTCTTCCGTGCTCTGTGTTACTGGACTGTGGGATCTCAACCAAGGCATTGATCCTTTCACAAGAAAGAAAAATAATCAATAGGACCCTTAAATGTAAATACAATTTATATTATTTAATTTACATAATGGAATGTTAACCTTATAATTTATGGTTTTCTTCAATCGATATCTGAATCTATGTATACTTTAGGTTGTTGGAGTATAGACAAAATGAACATGAGGACCTGCCGCAAGCCCATGTCATTTACCCACTTCATAAAATAAAGGAAAAGAGGTGCCAAAATATGGTGTTATAACCACACACAGATAGAATTCCTTTAACCTTCATGCTACACATATAGACTCCCTTCTTTTTTCCATTAAGGTATAAGGAGAAGTAATAACACAAAGCAAAACATCAGAATAACATGCCCAGTCAGGTTCATTATCAGATTCTCAGATCTGTTTTCTGATCAATGGATCTATCTCTCTGCAGAATTTTCGCCATCTTCTGTAGTTTATGAATAAAGGAAGCATGACTGTTACACAAAAGATATTACATTTGACTTTTTGGTCATACAGCAGGACTTTCTCAGTAAAGAAAGTGGTGCCTTGTTTTACATTCTGACTCTCATTTCTTATTTGCATTTCCAACTGCAGCACTCAGAAAGATCTTACATAGAAAGGCACTGTGGGCCCGGCACCGTGGCTCACACTTGTAATCCCTGTATTTTGGGAGGCCAATGTTGGTGAATCGTCTAAGGTCAGAAGTTCAAGATCAGGCTGGCCAATATGGTGAAACCCCATCTCAACTAAAACTACAAAAAATTTATGGGCGTGGTGTCACACACCTGTAATCTCAGCTACTAGGGAGGCTGAGGCAGGAGAATTGCTTGAACTTGGGAGATGGAGGTTGCAGTGAGCCGAGATCTTGCCATTGCACTCCAGCCTGGGCAACAGAGTGAGACTCTGCCCATGCCACACACTAAAAAAAGCACTTTGATAGCATATGGCTAGAGGACATCTTTAGGTTGGATGGTCAAGAGTCAAAAACACTTAAATCTGAGATGAAGATGGCAATAATAAGACTGTCATGCAGAGATCTGAGGAAGAGTCTTCTAGGCTAGTGCAAAAACACTAAGACAAAAATAAGCTTATTATGTTTCAAGAAAAAATTGAAATTTAGAATAAATAAGAAAAGCCACAAAAGATGAAGTTGAATCACGTAGGGTCTTATAAGAGCATTAGGCCTTCTTATTTTATTTTAAGTTCAGTGGAGAGATAATAATGAGGATGGTAATAACATCATCTGATATAGATTCAAAAAGATCACTCTGACTGCCATGTGGCAAAGAAAATCCTGGGAAAGGTAGCACTAACAGAAGCAAGGAGACCAATAAAGAGGCTATTGAAAGAGGTAAGTTAAACAGTCTGTATAGGGAATGACTTAGGCTGAAATAATTGTGACTTGAAAGAGAATGGTAGTAGTTAAGGTTCAGATAATGGAATATGCTTTGGAGGTGAAATCATCAAAGATTTTTAATGTATTAAATATGGAGTGTGAAGGAAATGAGTACTTGAGAATGACTAAGATTTTTGGTTTGATTAACTGAATATTGTGGTGAGATGAGATAGGGAAGCTGAGATGGGGACGCTCAGGAAATGGAACAAATCTGTTAGTTTAGTGTGTAATTCAAGTGTTCTGTTCTGGACATGGTAATAATTTGCATTGCTTATATTAAAATAAACCTCATACTTCTTTGGATAAATTATTAGAACTTCAATTTTGATTTAGAATCTCTCTCCAACCACCTCCCTAGTTAATCCCAATAAAGATACATAAATCCTATTGTCTAAAACAAATTGCTATTTTGTTTTCCTTTGGATTACTTACATCTATATACTTTCCTAATCAAGTATTATACATCCTATATCTAAGTATATGTCATTTTCTTCCTGCAGCTTTCTATGACACTTACCAAGCACAATTGCTTCTCTCTAGCAGCAATCTTTTAGTTTATTTATACATTCTAATAGAAGGTATGAAGGGTGAGTCATAAAAATTTCTGGAAACTAGCTCAGCATATAAAATCTTACTAAAAGTAAACTTTTGTATGCACTAAAGCTGAAAAATAGCTCACAAGCAATATTTTCAGTTCCACCACATATAAAAATTGTAATCACTCTTTCTGGATACATCTTCAAGCAGGAAGGTCAGAGGTATAGTTGGAAAACCAAAGTTATGATCTGAACACTACTAGCAAAAGTATGACTTTTTTCAAAGCAAATCTTTTATAAGTATCTTTATATTTTTGTTGTTAAATATTTCTTTTTAGTTGAAGAATTTATAGTACTATCAAGTTTTTTCAGGTCCCATTCCTTTGGTAGTAGTAGATATTGTGTGAAAGAACACAGTATTTCCATTCTAAATTTACATATTTGTAATTAAACCACAGTGTTTTTTTCCCAACTTGCAGATATGGATCAAGAATCTAATAGTAATTCAAAAACTAAGAGGCAATAATAGCTGTGGGTCTGGCTCAACTGCGGGACCTATTGCAAAGAAGGATGAGCACCAACTAAATGAGTATGTGCTCTCCCTCTGATTCTTTTTACAACTTTAGAAGACTGCCAAAAATCTGTATATTGCTGGCAGGCAAGCAAAGCCAATCCAAGCACCTGTGTGGCAAAACGCAGCAATTGTTTGATTGCCACTGCTGATCCATCTGTGAGACTGGTACTTGCCACATGTCAGATGACTCACATAAAGTGAATTGGAAGGGAAATTCTATTAGGTAAGAAGGACAGCAAAATTAAAATATAATTTGTTCTTTGTGATTGAAAAAAATAGCAAACCTATAGAAAGTGAGGATTTTACAAATGATCAGAATAGATTAGTAATAGCTGTTATGTGACAAAAGGAAAACCTTTAATTAAAAAATAAAATAAAAAAATCTATAATTTGAGGAACACAGTCTTTACTTTCATTAATGACTTGTTGCACACAATTGGATCACCAGTCACTAATCCAGTAAAGAGGTAAAAGAGTAATGTCTTACCAAACAATCCAAAATATTAGGGAATTTTATTATTTTAGATTCTTAAGTGACAAAATTTCATTAACCGAGATTCAACAAAAATTCTTTTAGTCGGAACTGTCTGAGCTGAAGATAACATTGCATTCTCAATGAAAAGAAACTTAATAAAATATAAATGTAAAGATATTTATGGGAAAATGTTGAAACTTATTTTAAAGGCTTTTCCTTGGACATTTTAGTCTGCCAATATCCTAACAATGTATAAATTAAAAATAATATACAAATAGCATGTACCACTTCAATTTACTGAGCACGAGCCAGATGAGGTGCTACAAGTATTTTATTTTAAGCCTCTTAAAGCTGTTAAAATTAGAAAACTGGGGCTCGGAGAAGTTACTTATCTCAACTGTTCAACAAAATGACTTATTTAATATGTTTTTCTTAAAAAGTTTTATTTCCCTGTATCTTTTTTTTTCTGGCACTATTCATAGTGGTACTTATCAAATAGTACTTAATAAATATTTCAGTGTCTAAGCTATTGAGACAGTACAATCCAATAATACTATATTATAAACTGCATGTACAATACTCTACTAGATGAGAAAATCAATAGAACACAAAATACCCACGGAATAGGTCAATGAGAAATATGAAGGATAAAAACAAGTATTTGTCATGATAAAGTTCAAGCGAAAAATGATAAATTTGTGTTTTAAGAAGCAAAGTTTCTGGCCAGATCAATTAAATGACAAAGATAATAAGCTTCCCATATATTTGCTTTAGACTCTTTGACTTTTAAAAGGACATTTATTCAAACAGATTTGTAAAAGTTTATTCTAAATATATCAGTGTAGTGAGTACACAGATAATGTATATTTCAGAATTTTTCTCTTCTGCATTTCTAAAATGCCTACTTACAGTGAAATAAAAAAACTGAAAGGCACATTTAATATTACCCACTATAAACAATGATCAAAATATGCATTGAACTAGATATCTGAAGTGATATTAATTTAAAGCAATGTAAAATACTCTCATGAAAGTAGTAAGAATAGATTCTTCTAAATTCTTCATTACATGGAACTATTCACTGAGAATGTATTCTTCTTGTTGCATTGTGCTGATTCAAAAGACGTTCATGTTTTCTAACATTTCTTGGAATAATTTTCAAACATATAGAAACATTGAAATAATTTTGGAGTAAACATTCATATATACACTGTCAACTCTGCAACTAACATTTAGTATATTTACTTTGTCAGGTATCTTTTCATCTTGATATATCTGAACATCCCTCTAAGGAGCAATTTATCTATTTTATTTGGATGCATTTTAAAGAAACGTACAAACATCAGTCTATGTATTTTAGAAACGAGATAGTTCCCTTGACCCCTTCATGGGACTTGTGAACAGGGTAGCTAATACTCAGCCCATAGCTCTCAACCCCTCACAGGAGAGGAAGCATGCAGGTGAACTAGTACAGGAACTGGGATGACTATCTTTGGGCCCAGCAGGAAGGAACCATGTACTGGCCACGTGGCAACATCCAGTAGGGGTGCCTGTGATGCCTTAGAGGGACTGTTATAGTGCACTCTTAGTTTTGCTGTCCGCGGACGGCTAAGTGCTTAACGGCTCAGCGTGACAGCACTCTGTACCCTGAGCTCTTGTTTAGCATCCGGGAAAAATCAAGTTGAACAAACAAATTGAAGATGGTAAATGTAGGGGATTTTATTGCTGATTAAAGTGTCTCTCAGTGGGATGGAGAGCTGGAAAGGGGATGGAGTGGGAATGTGGTCTTCCCCTGCAGTTTGCTGTCCCTGGCCGCTCTTCCCTGAAGTCCTGCCATCAAGCTGTCCATCTGCTTCTCTCTGATATCTGGCTGCTTTTTCTCTTCTCTCCTTCTCTGCCACTCCACGACTCTGCCAGTGGGGCCTGGGGTTTTTATGGGTACAAGATAGGGGAAAGGGCAGGCCAAAACCAGCATTCAAATGGGAAAAGAGAAATGGATGTTCTCATTTTGGGCTGTGGTCCCAGGTATGAGGGTGTGGCCTTTCCTGGGGCCCATCCTTTTCTACCCATTATTTCCCTGCCTCCTGTCCTTATCATTTACACATACTTCAACATACCTATTATTAACTAGAGTTCAATATTTGTTTTCAGTGACTTTTGTCATTGTCATTTTTGAGGTAAATTGCACATCAATTTAAATGCATAAATCTTTAGTGCTGCTTTCAATGAATCCTGACAAATGCATCTAGATGTTAGTTTAATACAGACTCACATTAAGCTTATCTTCTTATTATTTTCTCAATGTCTTTCTAGTTTGGTGGATTGAGGGCTATAAATAAAAGGCAAACAATCAGCATTAACTAGTGGCATTTTATGAGCATTTTATATAAATCTAGAATTCTAATATGCAAGCAAAAGAAATCAGTGAAAATGGATCTAATTTTTTTTTCTGCTTAAGCAGCGACGAAAATTATTTAAAATGTTTTGAGTTTACATGTTTCCATTGAAGAGCATAGGAAAAATAGCACTAGGAAGCTAGAAGAGTCAGGCTTTGACACAAATGCAAGCAAAAACCATGATAATAACTAGGATCATTAAACCTGGTCAGGGGAGACACATTGTAACAGACACTGAATACTGCCATAGAGGACATCATTAGCTTGAATAAGGTCACTCTGAAACAACTATCTGAGCTGCCATGGCCCACCACCAAAATGAGTTTACTCTGTTTCTATTTATAACTCTGCATTGTAATGCACAGTCCCTGGTGAATTCTCCTGTTGGTCTACCTAGATTACATGTGTTATGGAAAATCTAACTGTAAGAATTTAGCAATTTTAACTTCTTTTAAAATTTATTTATTTATTTTTATTTTTTACTGTACTTTAAGTTCCAGAGTACATGTGCAGAATGTGCAGTTTTGTTACTTAGGTATACATAAGCCATGGGAGTTTGCGACATCCATCTCCCTGTCATCTACATTAGGCATTTCTCCTAATGTTAGCCCTCCCCAATCCTGCCAGCCCCTGCTATCCCTCCCCTATGCCCTATACTGCCCAACAGGCCCTAGTGTGTGATGTTCCCCTCCCACTGTCCATGTGTAAATTGAGTAGATTCTATAAAAAATGATAAAAGGGATATCACCACTGATTCCACAGAAATACAAACTACCACCAGAGATTACTACAAACACATCTATGCACATAAACCAGTGAATCTAGAAGACATTGACAAACTCATGGACACTTACACCCTCCCTCCCAAGACTAAACCAGGAAGAAGTTGAATCCCTGAATAGACAAACAACAAGGTCTGAAGTTAAGGCAGCAATTAATAGCCTACCAGCCAAAAAAAGTCCTGGACCAGACGGGTTCACAGCCAAATTCTACCAGAGGTACAAAGAGGAGCTGGTACCATTCCTTCTGAAATTATTCCAGAAAATACCAAAAGAGGGACTCCTCCCTAACTCATTGTATGAGACCAACATCATCCTGATACCAAAACCTGGCAGAGACACAACTAAAAAAAGTAAATTTCAGGCCAATAACCGTGATGAACATAGATGTAAAAATCGTCAATAAAATACTGGCAAACTGAATCCAACAGCACATCAAAAAGCTTATCCATCATGATCAAGCAGGCTTCATCCCTGGGATGCAAGGCTGGTTCAACATACTCAAATCTGTAAACATAATCCATCACATAAACAGAACCAAAGACCAAAACCACATGATTATCTCAATAGATGCAGAGAAGGCCTTCAACAAAATTTAACAGCACTTTATGCTAAAAACTCTCAATAAACTAAGCATTAATGGAACGTTTCTCAAAATGATAAAAGCTATTTATGACATATCCACAGTCAATATCATACTGAATGGGCAAAGACTGGAAGCATTCCCTCTGAAAACTGGCACAAGACAATGATGCCCTCTCTCACCACTCCTAATCAACATTGTATTGCAATTTTTAATTTCTATATTGCATGAGGGAGCTTAGCTTCCCAAAAAGAATCATAAAGAAAGAAATTTTCTAAATACTGAAGGCAAGAATTGCAAGTATTCAACAAACATGCATAATTTTATTTTTCTGCTAAACAATCCTATAGAGTCATAACTAGGGGTTATAGAGATTGGGAAAAGAGCAAAGTACTATTCTCATTCTCACATACCACTCAACACAATGCTTATGACAGCAGAGTCTCTAGCAGAATCTAGCTATGCATCCTATAATTCATATCTGACAGAGAAACCCTCTGAACACCATACTTCAAAGATTTTTTGAGGCTTTCCTATTGGCATGATTGATTATTAACTACTTTTCTAGCCACTTTCCCCTCTCCAGAGAATGGGCAGCTCTAAGCGTCTCATCATGGCTTGGTCTTTCTGGTAACAAATCCCCATCCAAGAGCCCACCAAGATTTGCTTCATATGAAGAAAAGGTGCTCTTATTACCCAGGAAATTCCAAGGGACTCAGGAAGTCCGTGTCAGGAATTGGGGTTAAACACCAAACATCATAGAAAAAGATCCTGCTTAGCACCTCTATCATTCAGAAAACTACAAGAGTTTTATGAGCTCTGTGCCAGATATGTAATATGTACCAATATGTAATATACACAAATACATATTGGTGACCAATATGTATTTGTATATATTACTATTTGACACAGGTCCATCAAATATTCTTACTTTGTGGATTACGGAACCTTATTTAGAGAGCTAATGCTTTGTGAATTTGTTCTGGTTTAACTAGTGAGTTCCTGTCAAATTAGAACAGTAAGACCTCTCCATGTGGACATAAAAGAAGAGGTGCAAAACCTATTAAAGAGAGAGACAAGGGATGGTACCCAACTGACACAAACTAGGCTACATAGTTTCTTAGCAAGGATTCTAGACATTAAATCTCTACTATCACACCCTTGTACAATAAAGGAGTCTAAACTTGAAAGCTAAATGCAGCTTTTTTCAGCTACCAGAGGAAGTTGGTTATCATTAAGACTGAACAGGCCCAAGTAGCAATTGGAGAGAAAACCCTGATGACAATCATATCAGCAGTTCCACTTATTTTCCTGAGGTCTGGCCACATGAGGCCCTTGTGAACTATGAATTACCCTTATATTCTATTCTAGTCTTAAATTTTCCTTTTAGCCCAGGAGTGGTGGCTCACACCTATAATCTCATGACTTTCAGAGACTGAGGCAGGCAGATCACTTGAGGTCAGGAGTTCAAGACCAGCCTGGCCAACAGGGTGAAACCCTCTCTACTAAAAGAAAATACAAAAAATTAGCCAGATGTGATGGTAAATGCCTTTAATCACAACTATTCAGGAGGCTGAGGCAGGAGAATTGCTTCAGTCTGGAAGGTAGATGTTGGAGTGAGCCAAGATGGGGCCACTGAACTCCAGCCTGGGCAACAGAGTGATACTCTGTCTGAAAAAAAAGAAAAGATATCCTTTTAATTAAGTAGTTCCAAGTGGGTTTGTTATTTGCCAGTATGAGTTATAATCATATATTAATTATTGCTAGATAATCTTGATCTTAAACCTCCCTTTCCTCTACACTGCAGAAATATATCAGAATCTATTAAATGTGGACCTCAACATATTTCAATAATAATTTTTCATGTAATTAACATTAAATGTATTCCCTTCTTAATAAATAATGCCATCAAATAATTACTTTCTCTTAAAGCAAGGAATACCTGCTTGTACTTTCAGAAACAGATGTAAGCTCAAAAAAGAAGCAAGAAGTATAGAAGAGCCATCTCTTCTTCATTTAAATTATTATCCATTTTATCTTCTCCACCCTGTTTCTATAAAACATCAATAAGGCTGTACATCTAAGCTCTTATGTCATTGTAACTGTACATAGCTTTTGGACTCTACAAGAGATTGACTCCAAATATGGCATTTTCTTGCTACAAGTAATGTGCGTAGAAGAGAGAGGCAATAACTTATCTCTGCGAGCTCTAATCCCATAATAATTTATTCCAAGGCCTTGGCAGCTCATACTTCAAGCACTATTAATAGAAAACTGTGCAAGTAGTGTAGGTGGCACTTTCAGTTTAGTAATGCTGTAGTTAATTTCTTTAATTTATAAAGTATTTATAAATCTCATCTTTGCAGAGCTGCTGAAGCTGTGTAGGCAGAAACCAGTTATCTGCTTATCTCAGAGCCTCGTGAAGGCTATCAACTTCTGTAGCCTGAATGATCACTTACATTTCTCCTACTAATTCTGTGTGTGACCCCCCCATCTATCACTGTATTTTATGAAATAGCTGATTATATTTATGGCACATGATTAGGAATTATTTTGTTATTCTAATTATTCTACAACATTTTTTTTTCTTTTTTTTTTTTCTTACAGAGGACTTGAGGGCTTGCTACCATCCAGATTCATGTGTTGTATCCCGCCACTATAAGAAGAACTTTCAAACTTCCCTTTATAACTTCCCCATATCAGCCTTATCATGCTCAGTGTTGCCATAGTAATCTTCTCTCATCCATTTATTTTCGACGATCCTGTGTTATAACAAAATAGCATGTATAGACTTAAGTAGGAATTTCACATAATTTTTCACATCACACAATATTTTTCTCTTTGGATTTTTTCCCAATAATTATAAATGTAAAAATTCACATTCAGCCTGTGGATCATCCAAAAACAGTCAGTGGGCTGAGTTTAGCCCCTAGACCATTGTTTGCCAACCTCACTCTAAAACACAAAATAAAATGGATAATATTGCAAATGTTTAATTTATTATTTACAGTTTATTCTTATTTGTTTTGTTTTGCAATAATAGAGTATTTTTATCATTCCATTTTACCTTCTAAATGGAATTTTATTCACTTTTTCAGTTAGTTTTTCAGTTATTTTGGGGATTACAATATGCTTCCTTAACTTTTAATCTGTCTTGAATTAATACTTAGCACTTCACATAAAATGCAAGAACTTTATAGATCAGAATTGTTTGCATCCAGTCTTACTTTCTTCAACCTGATTAACTTCCTGTAGTGGCTCCTATATTGCTGGTCAGTTAGTAACAAATTCTTGTGTATGCTTTTTTTTAATCTAAAGTTTTTCTATGCCACCTTCATTTTGAAGAATATTTTTACTATTATAATATTCAAGGTAGAGGGGTTTGTTTCTCATTTTTAAAAGTACTTTTAATATATCATTTCATTGCTTTCAGCATTTCATTACTTCTGGTGAGAAATGCTTATTGTTTTTTTACTTTTTTTTTAAACTGGCTTCTTTAAGATACTTTCTTTTTCTGATAGTTTTTAAATTTATTTTTTGACGGTTTTTAATTGTGCCTTTATTCAACTTAGTTCATTAAAAATATACTTGTTTTGGCTGGACGAGATGGCTCACACCTGTAATCCCAGCACTTTCGGAGGCTGAGGCTGGTGGATCACCTGAGGTCAGGAGTTTGAGACCAGCCTGGCCGACAGAGTGAAACCCTGTCTCTACTAAAAATACAAAAAATTAGCTGAGCGTTGTGATGGGCACCTGTAGTCCCAGCTACTCAGGAGGCTGAGGCAGGAGAATCACTTGAACCCGGGAGGTAGAGGTTGCAGTGAGCCAAGATGGCGCCACTGCATTCCAGCCTGGGCAACAAGAGTGAAACTCTGTATAAAAAATAAATAAATAAAAATAAATAGAAAAAATTATATATATATTTATACTTGTTTTAAAGATCCTATAAATAAAGTGACAACCCCACCCCCTAATGTGGGATGTTGATCACCCATAAGTATGTTATTTACTTATTTTTAAAGCAGTATTTCTTATAGGAATCTCACTGATCATATAGTAGTTACAATAATGTCACTTATAATGATGCATACAATCTAAATGAGATGAGTTGATTAAGAATTTACATTATCTAAAAATACACATGTTAAAAGTTAGTCAAGTAGACAGATGCACGCAGCAGAGAAAGCAGGTGACAGGAACTTCTTTAGTGATCAGCAGAGGGCCCAGGTGCAAGAAATCTTGTTTTTCCTTTCATTACAGTAAACAACTTTCACTAATATACACAGGTATTCCACACACATATAAACACACAAGGGTAAGTTGTGACCTGGTACACATCCTGTCTAAAGAGGGATAATTGTGCTCTTCCTGTGGTACTCCCAAGAAAATGGTAAATAGTGAACCCATGAAAGTTTCTTTACGTCTTCTTAGTAGTAGTTTGACTATGTTGTAACGCTCACATGGTTTTTATTATATTTATATAATTGAGTTTTCTTTCTCCTTAAATGTGTGAGTAGATTTTTTAAAACTTCTTAAAAATTGTAGCCACTGTTAATATTTTTTCCCATTTTCTCCTCTCCTCTTTGGACATCATGTACTTTAGGCTTCTTGTTATTATCCTCTAATTCATTTGGGCGCTGTACATTTATTTCAATTTTTTTTCTCTTTGTGTTTATTGGTCAAGGTTCCTCAGAAAGATAAAAACAGTAGGATATAGAGAGAGAGCTCTTCCCAAATTTCTTTGTCAACAATTTTCTAATTATGTTTGTTCCCTGTTCCTGATCATCGAGCCAAACCATCGGTTACAGCCCATGAATTCGTATATAATCACTTATCTGGCCATTCTTCCTTCCAAGCAAGATACACAACCAGGGGCACTCCCCAAAGTCCTCCTGTCCACTGAAAAGGTTTTCTTTCACCTTGTCTTTCAGAGAGATTCCAGAAAGAGGCTGTGGTGCTGAGGCTGTCCATTTTGGGATGGTGCCTGAACACTGTAAAGAACCATACATAAACGAGGCCTTAGTCTTTTCTTCCTCTGTCGACTGGTCACAGGATACTCACTATGAGGCCTAGGTGCAGGCTGGGAGAGAAGCTAGTGTAGTTTGAGTAGGAACCATTGGCATTTGGGCCATTTCTTCATGTAATGTACTTGTATCTTGAGGACCTGCTCAGGCCCAATCACATATATGATGTGATACTGTGATTTCACATGATGAAATGATACTGTGCACACCCAAGTTTATGGCTTGGTGAGTCACATAACACTCAGTTTGTAATAGGCATCTCAGGTAGCATAGTAACCTGCTGGTCCATGGTTAAGCGCTTAGTTTCTACTAAGACCCAGTAATGGACCAAGAACTACCTCTGAAAAAGGAGAGTAGTTATTGGCAAATAATGAGGGCCTTGCTCCAAAGTCCTAAAGGACTGTCCTGCAATTTATCTATAGAGACTTACTAAAGCATCTAAACAGCAATCCTATCTGCCAGTGATACCTCAAATATCACTGAATTTGCTGGATCAGATGGCCCAAATGACAGAGCAGCTTGCACAGCAACCTGGACTAGCTGCAGAGCCCTCTTCTGTTCTGGACTGTACTCAAAACCAGAAGTTCTTCTGTTCAGTCAGTAAACTGGCCAGAGTAACATACACAAATGAGAAATGTGTTGCCCGCAAAATCCAAATTGTCCCTCTAGGCAGGTCCCTCTTTCTTGGTTGTAGGAGGGGCCAAATATAACAACTTAACCATCAACTTAGAAAGTATATTTTGGCATGCCCCACACCACTTAAATCCTAGAAATTTCAGTGAAATTGATAGCCCCTGAATTTTAGTCAGATTTATTTCCCACCCTCTGACACGCAAATGTTTTACCAATAAGTACATAGTGATTGCTACATTTTGCTCATTAGGTTTGATCAGCCTAATGCCATCAATGTAATGAACCACTGTGAAATCCTGTGGAAGGGAAAAAATAATCAAGATCCCTGTGAACTAAATCATAATAGGTATGGAGAGTTGATACACCTCTAAGGGAGGACAGTGAAGGGGTATTGCCGGCCATGCCAGATGCGAGCAAACTGCTTCTGGTGGACCTTACGGACAGGTACGGAGGAAAACAAAATGCTAGACCAATAATTGCATTCCACGTACCAGGAGATATATCAATTTGCTCAAGCAATGAAACCACAACTGGCACAGAGCTTCAGTTAGAGTCATCTCTTGGTTTAACTCTTGATAATCATGCCATTATACAATATCCATCTGTCTTTGGCACAAGTCAAATAGTAGATGGAATGGAGAAGGGGTGGGAATCCCCACCCCTGTACCTTTCAAGTTCTTGATGGCAATGCTAATCTCTGCAATCTCTCCAGGAATGCCACATTGCTTTTGATTTACTATTTTACTAGGTAGAGGAAGCTCTAATGGCTTCTATTTGGCTTTTCATGACATAATAACCTTCACACCACAGGTTAGGGAATAAATGTAGGGATACTGCTAGCTGCTTAGTATGTCTACTACAATTATGCATTTTGAAATTGGGTAAATAAACATTGTACACACAATGAATCATACCCGGGCTAAATGTCCATTGATCACCTGCCATTTATAAACCCCTATTCTGACTAGTGTATTATCAAAAATTTCTTGTGTAGGGGACCCATCCTCTTCTTGATTTAAGAGATTGTCACTTGGAAAACTTCTTCCAGTCAGGGAATTGTTTGAGGGTCTATGACTCTTTATTTTTATGATTTCAGTTAGACTTTTGTTCATTTGACTTAAAGGTTGCTGCTTACACAGATCAAATAAGAATTTAATAGGTTTTCTATCTGTTTTACTATTTAGGAGCACTGTGAGTAACTTGCCAATGCCAGTCTACATGAGTCAATCTTTCTGAATTGTGGCTTTCCCTCTGCTGTTCATTATGTTACTTATGCCCACCTTGCATTTGGCAAGCTGCCACTTGCTTGCTGACACCCTGGTATACAATTATTCACATTGCACTTAAGTTTTCCAGTTAAGTGACTTCAGTTCTCACTGTAAACTCTGGCCTAATAAGAAGAGCAATCATAGAGTTCTGGGCTTCCCCTCAGAAATCTTTTTTTTAAATATTGGTGAAAAGTATGTCTTCTGGAGCTTCCCAGTGTGGGTAAGTAGGTTTTAAGTGAGAAGTTTATTCTTGCATTCCAATCTCCCTAAGCCTTTTAATCCCTTTCTCTATGGTAAATCAAAGGAGATTGTGTATCATAACCTTGCTCATAGTAGGCCATTTCTTCATCCATGTTTTAGTCAATGAACCAACTAAACAAACAAACTGTTAGCATCTTTTCTAATGACTTGAGCTGCAACATTAAAGCAGAATCCTTGCTTAGTGGGCCCATTTCAATTAATTCAGCCTGGTCCAACTTTCTGCTCCTTCCACTATTATTTCAGACTCTTAATATCCATTTCCACACATGTTCCCCAGATTTCTGCTTGCATAAATTAGAAAACTCAAGTGTTTTTTTTTGAAGTGTTATGCACGTCTTCATAAGTTGCAGTTTGTACTTCACTTTTAGAAGCCTGCTGGAACATGAATCCAGTTATAGGTATAGAAGCAAACAGGGGTGATGTGAGTGGGTCCTGAGGAAAATCAGCATTATCTTTCTTGACAACTGACTTAGGGAAAGCCATTATAATTTCCTCAGGCAATACAGGTGTAATCCCAAAGACAGTGGTGGAAAGGCTGATATCATTGTGGATGCAGAAGTTATTTCTGCTGTGGGTAGGGAAGCCATTTTCACTGATGAAAAAAAAAAAAACATCAGAATTTAGTAGTTTAATGTCCTGAGCTTCATCAGGGTCTTTTCACATCTCCTCATGCCAACTTACAAGATACCCTTTAAAAAAAAAAAAAAAAAAAAAAACCAATGTCCTGTCTTGAATAGTATACACCTGCCAGGCTAAGAGCTTAATTTTCATTGTAATTCTGCCAATTACATGATGAAGGCTTATGTTTGACTTTCAGCAGTTTCAACACTGTGGCTACAGGAAACTAGATTCTCACTTAGGGTACACATGGAAGCTTTTAGGCTATTGGTGTGATGGGAAATTCGAATATCTGAGCTGCTCTTTTCTTTCATCACTTTGTGGAACGACATTAGAAGCAAGTAAATATCATTATATTCCTTAGATTTTCATAAACATTTGAAAGTTTTATTTACAGAGTCACCAAATTCCATGCCAACTTATAGTGGTTTTTAGGTATCCAGTGCAGATATTTTGTGTATCTCTATTAACAGGCATGTCATAGATTATCAGTGATCTCTGTAGTATTGGAAATATATATATATATATATATATATATATATGCATTTTAGAGCCTAATAAGATTAGAGAGTAAACTCAAGAAACCCCAAAACGAATTTTAAAAACTCACTCTCAGAATTAGATTCTTCTAGAATTACTTCAGGTATCAAAATTTATATTAGTCAGGGTTCTCCAGAGAGGCAGAATCAATAAAGATATATAGAAAGATAGATAGATAGATAGATAGATAGATAGATAGATAGATAGATAGATAGATAAATAGATAGACAAATAGAAAGACAGATAAATTGATGAAGAGGGGGCTTATTAGGAAAAATATATCACATAATTATGAAGGCTGAGAAATCATATGATAAGCTGTCTGCATGCTGGAAATCCAATTAGTCCAATGGAACTTGGACAGGCTTCCTTATTCCTCAGCTTGAAGACAGTCTATTGTGAGATTTCGCCTTTTGATCTTGTGAGTCAATACTTCTTAATTCATAGCCTCTCTCTCTTGATTAGTTCTTCCAGACGATGCCTTTTAACCAATTGGATGGTGCTGTAAATTCATTTCTTAAATGAATTTATAATTATACCCTTTAGTTCAAATCCTGCATCACAAAACTTTCACTCACCTATTTCATGCTTGCATTTCTCTCACATTGAGAACTGTGCTTAAAAGCAATATATATAAACATATAGCCATGTATTTATTCAATACATACAAAGTCTCAATACTATGATCTAAAACAAATTCAATCAGAATAATCTCAAAATGTCTTTGCAGAAATTATGCTTACTAGAATATATTACATTTAATATGTAGAATCAGAGTACTCAAATTTCATTACTTTGTAACAGGAGAATGTTGTCACATTTTACTTTGTGAAATTTATTGGTGACATAATATATTGCCAATTTTTGTGAATATTTTATGCACACATATATATACACACACACACATCTATATGTATACACACACACACACATATATATATATGATTGACCTTGTTAGTTCAGTTATTTAGGTCTACTGTATTTTTAGATATATATTTTGTTCACTTCATGTATTTTGACATATCTTGGACTAAGGCTTGTACGTTATAGTCTTGCATCATTACTGTAGTTCTTACCTTTTCTGTTCGTATCTTTGTAATTTGTAACTTTGACAGCTACTGCCAAATCTTCTTCCATAAGGATTATACCAGTAAATATTTCTATCAGTATTATATGAAAATGCCTGTTTTAATAGTCACAGCCATTTGAAATTTTGTAAGTCAATGGGTAAAAAAAAAATTGTATCAAGTTAGTGTAAGTTTAAATATAAATTTGCCTTATTACATGTGATTTTGAGCATTGAGAGTGGCAGGAGACGAATAGGAAGAGAGAGACAGGTCCCCAGTGAAACTCAACCTTCAAGCCAAAAACAGCCTGAAGCCTGAAAGCTGAAAGCTACTTTCAGATGGAGTCCATGACTGTAATGGTTAACTTTGAGTGTCAACTTGATTGGATTGGAGGATTTAAAGTATTGTTTCTGGGTGTTTCTATAAGAGTGTTGCCAAGGGAAATTAACATTTCAGTCAGTGGAGTGGGACAGGCAGACCCACCTTCAATCTGGATGAGCACCGTCTAATCAGTGCCAGCATGGCTAGAATAAAGCAGGCAGCAGAAGATGGAAAGAGCAGACTTGCTGAGTCTTCCAGGCTTCATCTTTCTCCCATGCTGGATGCTTTCTTCACTCAAACCTCGGACTCCAAGTTCATCAGCTTTTGGACTCTTGGACTTAGATCAGTGCTTTGCCAGGGGCTCTCGGGCCTTTGGCCACAGACTGAAGACTGAACTGTCAGCTTTCTTACTTTTGAGGTTTTGGGAGTTGGACTGGCTTCTTTACTCCTCAGCTTAAAGACAGTCTATTGTGGGACTTCACCGTTTGATCCGGTGAGTCAATACTCCTTAATAAACTCCCCTTTATATATGCATCTATCCTATTAGTTCTGTCTCTCTAGAGAATCCTGTCTAATACAATGGCAGAAGTGAGAGCTTCTATCCCCATCTTAGGCTCATTTTCTTGATTAGTTCTTCTGGATTATGCCTTTTAACCAATCAGATGGTGCTATTTCCAAAGACCACCCATGGACCAATCAGCACACCCATTTTAAGGCCATAAAACCCTGGATTCAGCCACTCAGATGGCTACCCACTCTCAGGTCCTCTCTCACTCTGAGAGCTTTCCTTCTGTCACTCAATAAAATTCTTTTCTGCCTTACGCACTCTTCAGTGTCCACACACCTTATTCCTCTCGTGCCAAGCTGCAGGTGATGGGAATAAAAGAGAGCTATAACACACTCCTGCTTGCCAGACTACAAGAGAAAGACAGCTATAACAGGCTCCCACTTGCCAAGCTATACAAGTGAAGTGCTGTGACATCTCTTGGGGGCTCAGATCTTGGGACACCCCAGGCAAGAGCTCTAACATCGACTGGGGCTCTGTGATTGCTGGCATCTTCACGTTTTCAGGTGCCACTGAGTTCCCCTCATCTAGATGCCGGTACCCAAGCGGGAGACTGCTCAGGGAACACCCAGTCCAGCCATGGGCTGAGTGCAGAGCTGTGGCAGGTGCCGGATCGAGGCCAGGGCATCAGCTAAGCACAGCCTGCTAAGCCAAGCAGGCAGAGGAAGACCAGTGGGCTCCGAGCAAAGCCCATGCTTAGGTGACAGTGACTGCAGAGATTTCTGGCTGGCAAAGTAGCCAGGAGGAATACTGTAACATCATCACTAATAGATTTTTTTCTTTTACTTCAAATTATAAATATATTCTTTAAATTTTTTTACTGAATAGCTGATATTAATTAATTTTAAACAAATATTTGGACCTTTTAGGGGTTATGTTTTTGTTCGCTTATTTTATTTATGTGTTTTTATTAGTGATAAAATAATTCACATAGTTATATATGCCAAATAATTTTCATAGGAACTCCTCATTTTCAGAAACACTAAAATGTTAGATTTCTTATTCAAACTAATTTCCTAAGTGAAATTTAGATTTTCTAAATTTATCTTGTTTGTAGAAGTACAAATATTTCAACAAAAATTATATTTGAAAATAAGTAAATTTAATCAGGTAGTCAGCTACCAGAATGATAGGAAAATTCACATCACTCAAATTTCTTTCAAAATGTTCCCGACTTTAAGCTCATGTTTTGTTCCATTGTTCTCAGTAAATTTAACTCCTTTTTCTCTAGTTAGTTATTTCTGTGTCTGTTTCACAGTAGTAATTTTGAGATATAAATAAATATAATAATTTTTAAATATTTTTCCTGGTCCTTGGGCATAGTTTACTTTCGCTAATTATTGCCAATTTTATTTCCAGAGTTATCTCTACTATACTGAGCCAATAAGAGTATAATTCAGGTCTCCTTCTGTCCTTAATGCCAGCAGAGTATGTGGCATCTAGTAGCTGCTCAGTATTTTCTGAAAGAAAGAAAAACTGTAGGTTAAATTGAGGGCCCTGAGTTAAGTTAAATTTACCTTCCAAATTTTCCATCTCTTTAATCCTACGGCATGTCATCTAACTCTTTTTACTCAACTTTTCTCCTGGTTAAAATGAGGATGATAATTACATATACCTTTTGCAATTATTACATAATAATTAAATGTATCAAAACATTTGTTTGCAATAGTACTTCAAAGTCTAAGCACCTAATAGTGTTAGCCATCACTGTTGCCACTAGTATTATTAAAACAAAGCATTTCGATATTATTACAAAAGTGTTTAGTAAAATTTCTTAAGCGTAGATTGATTGGGTTCAATCTCACTAAGTCAGTTTGTATGCCAGAAATTAATGAAAGAACCCAAGATATAAAAGAGGAATTACTAAAT
Source organism: Cacajao melanocephalus (assembly GCA_963573385.1). Taxonomy (NCBI): domain Eukaryota; kingdom Metazoa; phylum Chordata; class Mammalia; order Primates; family Pitheciidae; genus Cacajao; species Cacajao melanocephalus. The sequence goes on along the minus strand of CAUYLG010077320.1, from coordinate 28,707 downwards.
CAGAGGATAAGAAGCAAAGGTAAAAAAAAAAAAATTTAAAAAAAGCAGTGATAACTTAGACAGCTAATAAGAAGTTACTGACCAATAATTGTACTGCCTAAAGCAACATCTGTTTTGTTCAGTCTATTATTTATATTAATGAGCTTTTTAATACCTTCATCTTTTCCTTGTAAGTTTAGACTTGTGAGTAGCTAGACCTCAGCAAACTCTGTGTATAACTATGACTTAATGACATACTATTTTTAGCATCTCTTGGAGACTCCGCAAACTTAATAATGCCACATATGTGATATAAAGAGCCTTGTCACTTTGAATTTGCTGGTTGAGCAACTTTGCTTTTAAAATGTATATAAATTACATCGTGGTTATTGTGAGTTTAGGTGTTTGCATTGATATTAACTATGTAATATCATTTATGCAGAAAGAAGTTTTCTAAATATATTTAAAATCTTTTCTAGACCAGAATTATTTCTATGGTAAATAAATATATCTTTAACTATCTATTCCTCTATCCATTCACTAATACACTTATCATTTTGATAGAGCTATATTAAATTATTAAACCTAATTACTGTAAAATTATGAAAATGATTCTGAATTAACAAAACATAAAAAATATATTTTAGCAAAAGTCTAGTAAGAATCATAACTTTTACGTACTGTTTTATACTTTACAGAGTGCATTTGTATACATTATTGCAATAGAATTTCACAATACTGTATGAGAGAAAGAGAGTAGTACAAATCGCATTTTAAACATGAGAACTACAGCATGCAGAAAAAATAGGAGATCTGCTCCGTGTCCCATAGCTAGCACAAGACTTGAAGTCAGCTATTGACTGATATTTTAATGCTTTTTCTATTATGACACAAAAGCTTTTTGAACACAGAGGCAAATTATCACACTGCTCATGCATTGATTATGCTTTCACTTAAAAGTAAATATAATGTCATTATTACAACTCCTTAATTAAACATATTGAATGTATTTAATTAAATATAAATTATATTTTATGTGATTAAAAATTCTTAACATTTGTTTTCTCAGAACAAAACCACAATAATTACAAGCATCAATTTAGATGGTGTATTAGTTTTCTATTGCAATAAACAAGTTACTACAAGTTTAGCAGCTTTAAGCAGCAGCCATTTATTATCTCACACTTTTGGTAAGTGAGAAGGCTTCCATGGCATGGATGGGTTCCATTACCAGTGTCTCATAAGGCCAAAATAAAATTTTGGAGAAAGGCAAAAATATTTGTCATTTAACAACGGCTTTCTTTCTGTTTTCTATGTTCTTCCCTTCTGAAAATCTTGGCAGATTATATTGGATTTCCTGAGTCAGTGTTTTAAGTGTTCTTTTTAAATTTTCCATCTCTTTTTTGTTGTTGTTTTTCTATTTTTCAGAAGCTTTGCTCGAATCATTTTTCAAGTCTTATATTGAATTTTATCTTTCTGCCATAATAATTTAAGCTACTAAAATCTCATTCTTGTTCTCTAAACACCCATTTTTTGTGATATTCCACTTCTTGTTTTTGCATGTCATGTATTTACTTTCTTTGACAATATAAAGTAAAACTTTTGAATTTTTTATATCTCTTTCATTGTCTATATCTTTCATATTTAAATATTTTTCATGTATGTTTTGAAATTTGAGTGAAGGCCAATGCAAAATTTTATTTTCCAGGTTTAACTAGAATCTGAAAATATACTACTGGGAGCTATAGTCAAATGCCATGTTGACAATATCTACTAAAACTAAAACCCAGGTTTAAGGTGTTCTACTTCTCCAATGCATCTACTGTCCCTTAATTTTACAGTAATGTTTTATCGGTGCAATTTTAAGAGTGAATTCTGCATTTTGAAGAGAAATGGCATTTATAGTGTGATTTTCTGAATTTTGCTTCTGATTCTTGCATATTATATAAAGAAAGCATATTCCACACGTTTATCATCCTGATTAACAAAGAAGCTAATTTAAAAAAAAAAAGTTAAAGCTCATGAGATTCTTCATAGAAAAATTTTGACTTTATTGTGATAATTAATAAATTACGTCAAACCTTCACCCTTGCCTTGGCTATATAATACTTATCATATCTTTCCTTGACCTTTGACTTTAGGCTTGGACATGTGATTGTTCCAGTGAATTCAATGCAGATGGAAGTATCAATGTGCTTATCGCTTAATAAAACTCATATGTTTCTTTTTTTATTCTTTCTTATCTTCCTGCCATCATCTTGAGTAGTGATTCTGGGTTCCCCAGAGAAACAGAAACTAAAGGGTCTCTCTCTCTCTCTCTCTCAATCTTTCTCTCTCTCTCTCTCTCTCTCTCAATCTTTGTCTGTGTGTGTGTGTGTGCGTGTGTGTGCGCGTGTGTGGAGAGACAGAGAGAAACTAATAGAGAAACAGAGAGAGAGAAAGACAAAGTGAGAAATAGAGACTTATTATAAGGAATTGGCTGACATGATTATGGAGGATGCGAAGTCCCAAAATGTGCATTTGGCAAGCTGGAGATCCAGGAGAGTTGATGGTGTCTTTCCAGTCTGAAAGCTACCATCCACTTTCCTTGATCCAGCTGGAGACCAAAGAAGAGTCAGTTTCCATTTTAGTCCAAAGGTAGAAAAAGACAGCTGTTAGCTCAAGGCAGGCAGGCAGGAGGAGTTCCCTCTTACTTCTGAAAGAATCAGCCTTTATGTTCTAATCAGGTCTCCAACTGATTACATGAGGCCCATGAATGTTAAAGGAGGGCACTCCACTGTAATTGGTTTATGCATTTAAATGTTAATGTTCTCCAAAAACACCCTCACAGACACTCGGAATGTTTGACAAAATAGCTGGGCATCCCATGGCCCAAAAGAGGTTGACACATAAAATTAACCATCACGACTAGATAGCTACTACCTCCACAGAATGACCTAAAGTAGACTTGTTCCAGTTAAGCTGAACCAGACCTACAACTTGAAACAGAATCACCTATCCAAGCATATCCTGACCAGAAGACTCTCTGGGAATCCACATATTTCATGAGAATAATTGGTTTGTTTGCTAAGATACTGAGTTGTGGGTGGTTGATGATGTAGAAATAGACTATATAACGAATCCTTATCTATGAAGTAACTGAACAACCATTGTTATGAGACAATCATACATTAGAAACTATAAATGCATTGTTTTAGGTGGGAAATTAGTCTAAATATAAATGTCAGTGTATATCCCACAGATGCCTGCAGGTAGTGTCTTAAAATGATAACCAAAATAAACTACTAAAGGAATTATTTTTTTCATTTTGCATGGGGCATGTCTGTGTAAGCACTTATCCTTGGTAAGTGGGTTTTTAATATAGTTCCTCCTTAATTTATGTTAAGTTAACCAATTTTCTGTTCCCATACTTGCCATCACTTAATATCTTTCCGATAAGTGTGTTATTTCATCCACTTTCTAGTCTTGAGGAATCCTGATCTGTCACAAGTGCACTTCTAAAAATATCATTTTCAACTTCTCTAATTTCTGCTGCACTAACTCTGAAGTCTACAAATATGTATGCTGTGTGTTTCCAACACAGGATGTTTATTTCCTTGAAGAACATGTAATGATATTTGAATGCCACTTGAAGATCTTTCATAAATTGAAACAAATTTTCTTTTGAACAAATTACACCTATTCTCCACCAAAGACAGTTCAAATTATTCTTAAAAATAAATTCAAATGTAGTGACCATTAAATCAACTGTTGAAACCGGATTGGATACCTAGATATGAATGCTGTGCCCTAAAATACTTAGCCACATGATACTTGACAAATGCCTTATATCTATTTGTTTCTTTGGCTTAATGCCAACCATAAAGCTTTCTTATGATGATTAAATGAGACAATACATGTGGCAGATAATTTAGACTTGGTAAGTTATATACCGTGATATGTCTTCTTTCTATTTTATTTGTAGAACACGTTGTTCATATGTCAAGAGGCTACGCAATGTGAGCTTACTTGAGCTCTCACAAGAGAACTTTTTGGTACTAAAAATGTCAAGTGGCCTCTAACTTTTAATAAGAATTTCAATAAAAATGAGAGTAAATTGCAATATGAGGAGACTATAGTGTGTACATACATAAATATCCTGAATAAATGATTCTGGAAAGTAGATGATCATTTTTATGTTTATAATTATTAGAACTCTAGTCCAATTGAGAAATTGTTATTGGCCATACAGTATTACTATTTTCTAATCTCCCAAGGAAAGATTGACAAAATAAACATCTATTATAAGTGATTCTAGTATTTTATCCTGCTACGTCCAAGAGTAAAAATTTTGTATATAAAAAGTACATTACACATAATAAAAATAGCATTATGGAGAAATCACTGTTACTAGTAGTTTGCTACCCACTTTACATAACAATTCATTTAAAACTCGCATGTCTGTTAAGACAGCTATTGTTGTTATCCTCATTTTACAGGCAGAAAATATAGTGTCAAAAATTTATGTCACTGGTCTAAAGTCATAAAGCTAGAAAAAGACAGAGCCAGTGTAAAATAATAGGTGCAACCCATTTACATTCATAGCCAAATCTCAGAACTGGACATTACCCTACTATATTTCATGGTTGAAACTTAGACCTAGTATTCCACATACAGACCAAAAAGTTTTGATTATTTTAGCGGTCTCAATCATTCATATTTCTTTTACACTTCCAAATCCCTGCTATTGCACCAGAAAATAGAAAACTCTATACCACTGTGCTTCTTGCTACATAAATCCAAGATTCCCAAATATCACTTTGTGAAATGCTTTACATCAACCTTCAACTCTAGTAAAATCCCACCTTGTTGTTAAGAAATGGGCACTTATCATCTATTCCAAGCTATTACCAATTTCCTGTTGTCTCTTACTTGAGTACCACTACCACTTTCACCCCAGGAATAAGAAATATTACATAATTCAAGGAAAATCACTTTTGCCATACACATCCAAAATGAAACTCATATACCCTTCAAGCAAACCTGATTCTTTGTAATTGCTACTTAGCTCTAAATAACATTAGCTTATATCCACTTTCTCAAAATAGAATACTATAAATCATTGTTAACACATCATATTCTCTTATCTTCCATATCCATCAGCAACTCTTGTGATATTACCTTTTACAGATCTAGGATCCATCCTCTTTATCTGCACATTCTGCTTCCTAGAACAAGCAATCTCAATCATATGTGGAGGCAATGGCAGAGAAAATCTACTATTTATCCTTCTTTATTAACCCTTGTCCGTTTCTACCAAGGCAATTGGTTCAAGAAACAATTCTAATTAGGTCAAGATCTTTACTTAAAGATTTTTAATAAAAGAATTTAATAAAATCTGGTGTTATTCTATATTACTATTAGTTTATATGTTCTACCTCATTGGTCTTCTTTCAATCACACGTTAGCTTCAACCTTTACGACTAGATCTTTTAAGTGTTCCTTCTTCTGTCTTAGATTCATTTTCTCATTTATCTGTTTATTTTCTATTTCTTTGTATCAAAGTTTAATTTCTTCAGGAAATCTTCCCTGATCCTAGCATGTTCTTTCCTTGTCTCATGACACTGTAAGACTTCTTTTCACTGATCTTACTCTGCTGTAGCTGCAATGTTATATTTGTGATTATGTTATTAATGTCTGCCTCAACAGTAAAAGAGCTATAAGTCCCACAAAAACAGAGATAGTTTCATATATTGAGTCTTGAAAATAGAAAGTTCTAAAAAGAATATTTGTTGATTATTGGATTGACTGACTGGGTAAATAAATTAATGAATGAAGGTGAAGTTAATGGTAAGGAAAATCACAGATGTCTCATATGGTCAATATAATTTGCTGTCATATGTGTGGTGTTCATATAAAAAAGAGCTCTCATTGATTGGCTTAAAGAAAAATAAGCACTTACATCAAATATTTTTAAAGAAAAATAAAGCTGTAATGCCTTGTTGTTCACATGACTTTAATCTTTGAGAAATAAAAACAGCTTTAAAGATTATTGGTAAAATAAAAATGTCTTCAAATTGTAGACATATAGTCTACATTATTCAGGTCAGATACTAGGGTTTCTAAAGGCCTTAAGGTCATGAAATGCTTCTTTGGCTTTTGAAAATTGTTTGACTTACCTTTTTTTCAGGTTGATAAAGCTGGGGATATATGAAATTAACCAAGCCCCCAACTATGCTGGAAGGGACCAGACCTTATCTGCACCTAGTACATAATTAAAATAACTTACCATGTTTTACACTAAAATTTTAAAAATGGCTAAGAGTTAACATTTAACATCTATTGAGACTACTGAAAATAGATTTACCTTCAAGGTGTGTGAGGAAAGTAAAATGTGTTTTTAATAAAAGACTATAAGAAGACATGGGAATGTAAATTTTGCTTAGTGTAGAAGGTTAAATAATTATTTTAAGTTAAATAAGATAAAGCTAAATGTTTAAACAGGTTCTAAAAGATTTGTAAAAAATTAATATTGTAAAAGAAATTCTGTGTGTGAACATATTGACTAAATTCAATAGGGTATTATTTGATTTTTCCATAAATTGAGCATTGGAATAAAAGCACAAGAAGAGTTTCTTAAGGCACTGATCTAATCTTTAGCAAAAACTAGCTAAAGGTTATAAATAGTTTAAGAATCTTACCTTATGGTCAAACTGATTGAGATTGGATAGATTTTTCTATAAAGTTGCATTAAAAAATTGGGGTTGATGTTAATAACAGACTAATGCAAGGGTGAAATTCATCTCTCTTTCTTGAATAAGATTTTCATGTAATGTTAAGGATAATGAAAAACTTTTGTTTGCCTTGTGAATAAACTACTGAAAAAATAAGGAAAAGACAAGAGACAGATCTTTTGGAAAGCTGAGTCTTCCTAGTAATGAGTAAAGGATTTCGCTTTTTAAAAAAGATGCTGAATCATCCTTTTGGCTAAATAAATTACTTATGGTAATCTGGAATTCTATTTCATAATATCAAGTGTTTTAAACCTTTAATGTATTTGGTAGGCTTCCCAAAATCACATTTCAGCTTCAAAATTGTCTTTTCTGACCCCTAATTTTGGGATGCTACAGGGGCACCTGGAGCATTCAAACAAGAGGTAAACATGATTATTTGATATGTTTAGTTACATGGAGTTTTCTGAAGCATTCAAACAAGAGGTAAACAGGAGCATTCAAATAAGAGGTAAACAGGATTATTTGACATGCTTAGTTACATGGAATTTTCCAAATAAAAATAAGGTTTAATTTTCCTTAGGTTATATTTTAGTAAACAATAATATGTATTCCAAAATTGTATGGAATTTCTAAAATTTAAATGTCTGAGTATATGCCATCAATCATAATTAGCCTTATTAAGTTACTGTAAGCCGCAGAAATAACCGAATTACTTTGTAGATTGCGTTTTTGACTGTGAACTAACTTGAGACATTTTATAATTCACAGACAATTGTCTTGTTTTGATTCTCTTCAAAAGATAGTTTATAATCAGTTATAGAACTCGATAGGTTCTATAGGACTTGGATAAGTTCTAAGCAGTTGTTTTGAAGTTTTTCTCTGCATGTTAGACTTACCCTGTTTATTCCTGTGATCCAGCCTGCTATCTCTGACTGCAGCTCACACCAAAAAGAAGAAAAAAGTGGTGGATAGGTAAAGTAAAAATCTGATCAACATTTTAATTCTGGGCAATTATGCTGTAAATCTGCCAGGCAATGGGGGTAAATGGGGTTCCCATAAGCCAAAAGTTTCACTGTGGGGAAAATAAAATGAACGGATTATCTACTCCCCTTGTTTATCTTTTAAAATTTAACTGCCCCCATACAATATTTCATTTCTTTCACCAGGATGAAACAGCTCTAGCCACAATATTGTTTTCTGAATGATTGTCTATTTTACTTCTTATTTCTGTATCTTTGGCACTAGATTTTTTTCTTTGCATACTTAACATCCTTGTAAAATGTTTATTCTTGCCTAGAGGCCATCTGACTCCAAGTGGTCATGCAATGGGAAGCCTCAGGTGATAGCTTCCTTTTACCAAGGACCTTAGATCAGCCTCTGAGAAAGATCTGACTGCATTTTCCCCAAAACAATGCCTCCTGTCAGCAGGAAGCAGTTAAGTGTGGTCATCATCCCTATCCTAGTGGCAGTTATGTGTACCTCTTCAGAGGGAGGATTGATGGCAGCAGCTACCCATCTGCAGTGGCTGCTGCAAAGACAGTAGCTGCATTGGGGAGGCACTGCTGGGGCTACACGCTCCATGGAGCCGGCAAGAGCTGGGAACAGGTGGGAGCCCTGTCCCCTTCTGAGATGACACACCCTCCTAGGTGCAGCTGCAGCCACCCAGCCCTGGCAGTGAATCCATGCATCCCTGCACTCCCAGGGGCCTGGGAATCTTGCTGCCCTTGCAGGCTCAGAAGTTCCTGCTCCTGCTGCCTGGCCTCTCCTCGAGTCCAGTGCCTGATCCAATTTCAGAGCAAAGTTGAGGCCCCTCCTGGATGATGTCACAACCTGACCATGTGTGCATGCACTTGGGGCAGCACTGACACACCAGCCCCCTGTTGTCTCAGCACCCTCTGGAATTTGGGTGTCAAGCACAGGAGAGAGGCTGAGTGGGGACTGAGGTTGGCTCAGTGCAGGCCTGCAGGCTCCCCTCAACAGTACAGACAACATGATTGATGGCAGCTAGAGGCAGACAGGCTCCTTTGTGGAAACTGGTATGTCTCTGCTGAAGCCTCACCTTCAAGTCAGGTGAAGCATAGGGTTTGGGCTGTCAGTTCCTAGTGGTGTCAACAGCCTGGAGTGACAGCTTATGGTGCTTTTTCTGGGCCCGTCCATAGCTGTCCTTGGACCAGTCAGCAAGCACTTCCTCCCTTCTGAAGCCTGTAAAAACCTGGACTAAGCCGGACTCCCAGAGATGTCAAGACTACCAGCTTCAGGAAGCAGCTGTCCACTGTGGTTCTCCTCTCCACTGAGAACTGGACACTCATCTGGACAGCCTGTTAGTGGAAAGAAACTACCCACTTCACATCTCCTGAGAGATATTCTATCTCTCAATGAATCTCCTCCTTGCTTTGCTCACCCTCCCGGTGTCTGTATATCTTCTTCTTCCTGGATTCAGGACAAGAACTCGAGACCTGCTAAAGAGCGGGGCTGAAAGAGAAAGCTGTAACACAAACAGGGCTGAAACACACATACCACTCACCAAATTGCAGGTAACAAGGAGAGAAGCTAGTTGCAGCCCTTTGGGGAGCCCAGACCTAGGGCTTCTTGAGCAAGGGATGCAACACCGTCCTTGAGTCTCTGCAGCTCCTGATATTACTAAGCTTTCAGGCGCCACCACATTCCCTGGTGCCCGCAATGGAAGCTGCTTATGGTATGCCTGGTCCAGCTGTAGTCTCACGCAGAGCCAGCACCTATTTCAGCTGTGGGAGCTGCCCACCCTGCTGCAGCAGGCACATCTGGCTGTGGACAGTGCGTGGATCCCCGTGCTTACTCTATGCCTGGCTTTCCCTTGGCAGGCATGAAATCCAGGCCGGTAGTGTGAACTGAGTGCACCCTGCAGGGGCTGAGTGATTGGATTGAGCCTAGCAGGCCCAAGCAATACTCAGGCAGAAGGTACCACGACCACAGAAGTTTTGGCTGGCAAGGCAACATCCCGAGGATCCTGTGTCATAACTACATGAAAAGGCGGGCAGGGACTTTTAATAGTATCTTCGACCTCAAAGTTATAACCTCTGTATATCTTTCAAATTACAAATGGGGACCATCCAACAGTGTCTTATTAAGGGAAATAATCAGTAAGTTTGATTAAGAAAGAGGTTGAATACAAAGAAGACTGAGTGCTACGCCTTCATTTATAACACACTGTTGAGTAAAAGTAGAATCAGGACTAGGAAAGTCATCCTACCACTGTCCAGAGACATAGGAGGTAGGAGTATATAAACACGAGGCAGCGGGGGCAGGTAGGTTGCGTTATTCCGCCGCGTAGTAAGTATTTACGGAGAGTTGACTCTGAACAGGTCTCAGATGAGGCCATGTGTTATTTGGAAGTAAGAAGGGCCTTAGTTAAGAAACTGAAGAACTAAAATTTAAGAAAAAGAAATAGTGATATTGTTTAAGTCCTTGACAATAAAGGCTGACCAGACATGTAAGAAAAAGTTCAAATGCATAAGAGAAAAGCCTAAAGTGCTCAAATTAACTTTTCCCCAATTAAACATAAACTAGTAGATAATATCGGCTATCATATTTAAAACATTTTAAAAAGCAAAACAGCGTAGATATTGAGCAAAAAGAATAGATACAGGCCAGTCTATCTGTCAGGAACATAACCACTCTTTATCAGATCTGGATACAAGATTCAGCCCAATAGATGCTTATATATTTTAAATTATTCAGAAATGCTTGGAAAAATTTCAGAGACTATTCTTTGAAAAATAAAATTATTAACATTCAGTGTCTTCTTTAACCTATGATTCTATTTTTTTTCTTAAGCTGGTTGTTTAGTCACCTACGTAGATTTTGAATTTTCAGCAGTTTTTAATAATGCTGACTTTTAGGAGTTTTTACTGCAATTTAAATTACAATTTCCAGCAGTATTTCTCTTCCGCATTGTAATGTGCTTAGTGATATTAAGAAGTATAATTGCTCTTTGGCTGAAAATGCATGGTCCAATAAATATGAAGATGGTTTTCCTCTGCCCTCTCAAAAATAGCCTCTGAACTGGAGCTAACAAATATACCATAGATATTTTCAAACTATTTTTATATATAACAAAATTATAAGTGTGTACAGATGTGTATGTACTGACAACTTTCTAACATGACATACGATATTTTTTATCTGCACACCTGGATTGAGGAATTATATAGACATCGCCATCTCTTTTTTTCCTTCCCCTCCCTATATGACTTATTCATGCCACAAATATAAACTTTAAAAAAAAATTTAACTTTTTGGATGAAATAAATGGGTAAAATGATCAAAATATGAACTCAACTAAGTAAAAATTTTAAATTTCTGCTACCTATCAACTCCCCAAATATGTACTATAAAGATATGTCTATCCTTCATGCTTCCAGCCATTCAATAGGTATTTCTTGAGCATTTACTGTAAGCCATCTGTTTGGAACATTAGTGACAAACAAAACAAGGTTTCTACCCAGGTGTTTACTCATATTCTACTAAAAGGAAGGCAGTAAACAAATCAATGTATATTTGGCTTATGAGAAAATGATAATTATTATGGGTAAAAGAAAGTTGGATAAGAGCAATATGTTAGCCAGTCTTTAGAATGGCATTCAATGATCTTTGTTTTCTGTTATTCACAATTGTCTATTGCCATCCATGACTATACTAGTTTAATACATTCTGTTATAATATTTGAATACAATTTATAGTAAATTGTTACCAATAGCATGCAGTAAAAAACGATGGTATATCACTTCTAAGAATAAGTTATAAAAATACTCCGACTTCTGTCTATGTATATCCTCTCTCTAGGATGACTTTCTCTGGGGAAAGCCAGCTGCCATTACAAATGTACACTATGGAAGCCTGCAACGAGGCTCATGTGGCAAGAAACTCAAATCATCTGCCAACAGCCACTGAGAAACTTAAGCCTGCCAGCCATCACATGAGTGAGCTTGGAAGCACATCTGCTCCCATTTGAATTTTCAGATGAGAATGCATTCCCAGTTCATGGTTTGTCTATAAATGCATGAGGGATGTTGTCCCCAACCACCCAGCTAAGCCACTTCCATATTCCTGACCCACAAAAACTATGAGATAACAATTGTTATTCAAGATGCCAGATTTGGGGGTAATTTCTTATACAGTATTAGATAACTAATACGTAGACTATAAAGTGCAATCCTGCGACAGATAATTTTTGTTTTGTTTTGTTTTTGTTCTTTGAGACAGGGTATTTTTGTGTTGCTCAGGCTGGAGTGCAGTGACACAATTGTAGCTCACTGCAACTCTGGATTCCTGGGTCCCGATACTTCCACTTCAGCCTCCCAAGTATTTGGAACCACTACCCAAAGTTTTTATTTGGTCAGTTTCCATGGAGTTATTTTACTTTGAATCATAATACTACTCAAAGTTTGCCCCTCAAACCTAAGTTTAATATCATTTTATGTAATTTCTTATGACTCAATGTATCAGTTTTCTCTTTAAATATTGCTTAATAATTCTTCTGATTAAGAAAATGATGTATTTTTCTAATGTACAAAGAGTAAATATTTTAAAATATATTAAATTGCATACACTGATACAAACAGGGTCTGGTGACTATTTTAGCAGTTTTTTTCTATGCTTCTTTTAACATGGTATACGTTAATTCATATTATCCCCCAAGTAAAAATAAATCATTTTATATATGCATTTGTCAAACTTCCTGTTTTACATACACCTTGAACAGCTCGTATAACTAATTTTTTCCAAATGCCCTACCATTCTTAGTTCTATGGAAGTGGGCTAAACTGTGTCTTAAAACCCCTGAAAGAATGAATTCAATTGACCAATTTTCTTGAAGTTTAATGGTTATTTATTAAATATTTAATTAGTCAAGTTAAAATGATTTGGTTATTAAGACAATGAAGTTTTTAAGTATTGTATCCTCAACTCTGTATTTTTCTTTAAAAAATAGTAATAGGTTGGTTGAAAGTATTATTAAAATAGCAAAGACTAAAGATATAGAGCAGCTTCTAAGTCAGCTGACATTAGTGTAAACTGTTCTTAAATGTAAACATTAAACTGACTATGTCAAACTAAAAATGGGGTTGTCAGATATCATACCATAGAAAAAGTGAAACTTCAAATAAAATGTAAACAAAGTCCATTTTAGATCTCTTTGAAAGAGGGAGAAGTAGACCCCCTCTTTAAGCTGTTCAGATCATGGACAAATTCCTTACAACCTCAGAAACTGTTGCAGAAGCCTATTTTAACCTATGCCATTGCATAATTGACCGATCTAACCAGAGCAGAGTCAACTACAACTCACCAAACATTTGGAAGCATTTTCACATTTCTTAGACTTCTTCTGATTGGGCAATTCCATGTGACCTGTTTGGGCCATTACATTGAGCAAAAGAGTCCTGTGTAACTTTCAGACTGAATTTTTTAAAGCTTTCATATGACCCTCCACCTTTCCAAGACAGAAATTAGCCTTTATTATGTTAAGTCATTGAAATGTTAGAGTTTAATGTATAAACTGGCCTATCTGCTTAATGCATGAATTCATTTTCTTAAAATTTTATACTCACCAAACAAACAATATAGTTTTGCTCTGCACTTACTATTAATGGTTTAGAAAGAATGTTTAATTAAGTTAAATTTCTGCATATATGCCAGTACATGCCCTGTTGTCAATTAATGTATTAACAGTGGGATTTTATGCATCAGTCTTCTCACTTTGGCTAATTTTAGCCTGTAAAAAAGATAACCACTACTCCTACACATAGGCTTATATAAAACTGTATATAAAAAGGTTTTGGAGCCTAAAATACTGAGGCACTGGCACTGAACTGTAGTAATTCCTCCATGTATGGTACCCTACCCTTATGCACACAAACACCCACATTCATCCTTGAAAAATCTTTTGATATATTTTCACTCTGCCATTGCTGCATGTGGTTTTTATTTAACCACTTTTTACAACAAACATTTAAAGAAACATTTATTAAAATCATAGAAGTGTGTATATAGATAAAAATAAATAATACATTTTATTTTTATCCAAGTAGCGTTAAATATAATTCAACATCTAAGAGGAACTGGAACACTTGCCCTCAAGACGCTGTAAAAGTGCCAACCTCAGAAAACACAGTTCATCTTTATGTTTAACCTTATCTCTTGGTACAATTTAAGTGTATTTTTACATGTTCTGGTTTTGGTTCAAACAGAATTTTCAGTAACTCATTCCTCAGAATTCTCTTTCAGAAGCCAACCATCATTTTTAGCCTACTTTATATATCCTGTTTTTCAGACAATTTAGCAGCATCATCACTTACTGTTGTACTCTTTGAATTATTTCCAGATATTTTTCCTTTTAAAAAATTTACAACACAACATCTTCAAAATATTCTAAACTTGTTACAGATTTTTTAAATCTCCGTGTCTGCTGTTATATTTGCCAGCCAATGGTCCAACCACGGTTTCCCAAGTAGAAATGAAGCCTAAGAGATAGCATTATTTGACAAATAAGATGCTCTGCTTTAAAAAAGTAGTGATTATAATATGATGCTGCAGCTACAATATAAAAGTGTATTATACGTAATCTATAGGTGATTTAAAGTATACGGAAGGATGTGCATAGGTTATATGCAAATACTATTCTACTTTATGTCAGAGACTTGAGCATCAAGAATTTTGTTATCCAGGGGCTTTCTGTAACTAATACCCCACAAATAACCAGGGATGATGATATTTCTGTCTATTCACGGATGTCAGAATAAATCCAAAATGCAATAAAATCTGGTCCATGATTTTAGCCAGTGGTTAAATTTGCTGTATGTTTATAGAGATGCCAAGTATATGCAGGACACATGATTTAGTATTTTTTTCTATATAGCTTGAATAATATTTTAAATTTAATCTGAAATCTTTTTATTTTAAGTATAATGGTTAATTTATATTGTTTGAAGTAAGTACTATATTTTGTCTAAGTGTGTTGATTTGATTTCTATTTTTTTGTGTTTCTCAGTTTGATTTTCTACAAATATTATAGCACAGATATTGTATTTTTGAATTTTCATAAATTCTTAAATTTACATAATTTTATTTCTTAGATAATAAGTAGGCCCCTAGTTAAAGCACTCTGCAACTAATTCCTTGGATTAATTAATAGGTCAGACCTGAAATTAGTTACAGGTCTCTATGCTTATCTCTTAGTACATTGTTTAGCAGACAATAATCCTATTATTGTGTCCCTTATATTCTAAATTCCATTAATAGACTCCAAAATAGTGTTTACCAAAGATTTTTTTTTGTTTTTGAGAACATTAGTTCCTCAATGTATTTCGTCAGAAACAGTCTCCAAGGTCAACTAAGTATGGGAAATGAGAGAGGCAGAATACCATTTTTAAGATATTTAAAATGTCCATTAATATATTTAAGACTGTGAGGAATAGTGGAATATATAAACCTGTTTAATTCATTTTCACAATCAGTTTGACCACATAATTGTTTATGAACATGTGTTTGTAAGTATATGCACAAAATCTATTAATATTCCATGGAACTTGTGCAAATAATCTTCCAAAAAGTTATTTGCAAAACGTTTTTCTAGATAAGTGATTGTCAGTCTCAATACTGCAGACATTTAGGGATGGACAGTCTTACTGCAGAGTGGAGACTGTGGTCTTCTGCACTGTAGGATGTCTAGCAGCATCCTGGTCTCTACCCAGGAGATTTGATAGCAGTCAAAAATGCCTCCCAACATTGCCAAATATACCTTGGAAAGCAAAATTGAAATTGCCAAATATACTTTGGAAAGCAAAGCTGAAAACTGGTGGCAATTTCTTCATAAGGCAGAAAATTCAAAACTCTGCATGCAATGCAGTGTTTTTCACCCCAGGTTGGAATTTTACAATTAGCATTTTAGTAGAAGAGCTGAGAAAAAAAGGGCAAGAAGATAGAGACTATTAAATGCTCACATCTTTGACTGGCTAGTTTCTGTGGTTCCTGGTTCAGAGGAATTATGTGTGGGACTCTGTCTGCTCTTATCAATGCAGTTATCTGATATGAAACAATTTCAGTTTATACTTTAAAACAGTAAATAACTTTCAGTTCCTTATGCTTTATGTCTTTGCTCAGCATCCTCCCATCACAAATGTTTAAGGATTCCTTGGACCTCTTCTAAAGCCCGTTCCACAATCTACTTAGATAACCTCAACTATTTTCATGGCTTCAAATAATATCACTATCTTATTCATCTAAGTGTGTCACTATTCTTGACTTTTATCTAGAAATTTTCATTTGAATTGAAAACTTCAAACTCAATGTCTACACCTTAAAACTTGTTCTTTGTATTTAATCTATTGAAGCATCACCATTCCCCTGGTAACCTGTGATAAATCTGTCATATTGATTCTTCCTTCTTTCTCATAAACTTGTTCATAAAGCAACCAAATTATTCTATCTAGCATTTTTTGGTCCTTTTAAAAAACACCTTTCCCCCTCATTTTTACACTATTTCAGGCCTGTATCAATTTAACTAGTTCCCTATCTGATTAGCCAGCCATAAGTCTCTTCTTAAATTATTTGTTCACCAGGTTCTCAAAGCTACCTTTCCAAAATGTATGTCTGTTTATTTTTCAATCATATCATGTATACAAAAATGTTTCTTGAACATTCACTATGTATTAGGAATCATGGCAGACATTGGAGGTGAAATGATAATGAGGACAGGAATGACTCCTTCCCCTACAGAATCTATATTGTAGTGAGGGGGACAGACAAACAACAAATAAGCAAACACTAATAAAATAAATATATATATAAGTTACTGGAAAAAAATAAACAAGAGGCTAAGATAGAATGTAACTAGGCAAGTAAAGAGAGGAGTATATTCCAGGTAATGTTTTCTGGGAAGGCCCCTGAGGAGTGATATTTGATTTAAATCCTAAAGGAGAAAGAGAAGCTAGATCTCTCAGTCAGAATTTGTTTGAAGAAATAGAATCACTAGGAGTGATATATAGAGATTTTTCATAGAGATTTGAGCTCACATAATGGTGGGGGATGATTAAATAGTCTATATAAGGCTTCCATCTTTACATCTGGTGCTGGAGGTTGAAGTCGGCTGAACAGGAATTTGGGAAGGGAACATGGATGTGAAGTTGGGAGAATGAGGAGAGCCTGGAACAGGTGAGAATGGACTGAAACTTGCACCGATATCTCGCCCCCTCCAGGCTATCAACCTCAATGATTCATATGAACTTCAGGATTAACTTGGACCCTTGCCATGGAGATCCACATGTACATAGCTCAGGAGTTGAAGTAATCAAAGGAGGATGTGGAAGTTGCTGAAGAAGCTATAGGCTCAACTGTTGTTCCTTGCTAAACAAGGTGAGCTAGGCAATGAGAACAAAACTGTGGAATTACAATGGTACCTGCATCACAGTTCCCCCAAACCAACTTTCCACATGTGAAAATAATATACCTGTCACTCCTCTCTGCCTTTCAGATCTCATTTCAAAGATCTCTTGTATCCATTACTAATTTGGAACTAAGGCAAGAAAAAGAATTCTGGGAAATGTGATTGCCACTTATCTAAATTGGCACAATAATAAATTACCACACTTGTCAGGCAAGGAGTAGGGAATAGAGGATTCTAGGAATTGAGACTAATATGTGTGAAATCCCTGAGGCATGATAGTACTTGATATGTTTGATGAATTGATAATTAAAGTGACTGGACAATAATAAAGGGGTGGGAGAAGAGCATGAAATGATAGTAAGGAGATAAGCCAGGTAGAGATTGCACAGTGTCACAGAGGTTATGCAGATGCCAAATTGTCAATATTTCCTTCTTCTGTTTTTCCTCACAGTAAGTTCAAGTTTCTTGACTTTGGATCCTAGCTGCAAGTGGAATTATAACATCTAAAGCAGTGGCTCTAAACTCAGAGTGCTCATTCTCATCACCTGGAGAGGTGCTTAAAATCCCATTCTTGGGCCAGAGATTGTATTTTCAATTAGTCTGAGCTATGTTTCTTGTATCTATTGAACTAGAGATGAGCTCACATCAGGGTACTTGTGTTTATTTGAGTGTTTTCATAAGCCATACTTTCTCTTGGATCCTAGAAGATGGAAATATAAGACAGTAAACATAGGTCTAATTAACTACAGATAAACAATTGAGTGTTTTGCGTGGTAAGACACTAAAATTTTGCTAGCACCTGCTTGTATTCTTAATAGATAAAATATCTTTAGACTTAATAGATCAAATATCACTTCAATTTGAGATGACTTACTATGTAGATGGATTTGCAAGTACATTTTGTTTTATCACCTCTTCCTTATTCCAATTTTTTATATAATATAATCATTCTTTACTCTTCTACTCACACCCCACCTTCTTCTAAGAAAAATTTTAAAAGATTGAATTGTGTGGAGAATTAAGAATTGTATTTTACTCTCTACTGGACTCCTTAGATATGCCTGATATTTAAATAGAAAGACTTTGGTAAGTAACAGATTATTCTTTCCTACTGTTCACCATGATAAATACAGCCAAGATGTGCTAAAAATGAGATGTTAGATGAAAGGAGAATTCTTAGAAGCCAAGGGTTAATTTTTGGTTTTTAAGCTTTAAATTTGTCATAGAAACTAATTGCCACCAGTATTTTCTACCCCCTTTTTACTACCCAATGTAACATTACATTTTGTTAACTTTAATAATTTTATAGTAGATTCATATGTAGGAAGTAGATATTCAGTATGTTGATTTATGGGATACATTTATATGACAATATAAAAAATAATCAATAATATAAGAGTAATGCCACTGCAGGCAAATTGCTTCCTCAATCCCTTTACTGTGTGACCGTATCACTTCATGTGTCTCAGATTTCTCATCTGTAAAATAATGATATCTTATTATAATTTGCAGTTATGCTTATGAATTGTGAAGATTAAATGAGTTACCATATGAAGTATGAAGTGTTTAGAACAATAGTGGACACTATAAACTATCATTTACATATGTATACATTCATGCGTATATGTATTTACTGAATATATATGACTTTAATGTGGCACATGTATGCATTTATATGTATAGATATATATAACTTTTCATGTAAAAGTTCTTGGAAAATTGAAAAATTTTTAATTTACCAAATAATATCATAGCATATTACTCTTGAGGATCTGAACAATTGAGATATATTAGCTGGCTCAGAGAAGGGAAGATAAAACTGCAGGTATGAAGCTTATTTATTCGTCATATCACTGAGAGATTTTGAGGTCTTAAGTGGAATAGAAAGGAAAGTGAGATTCTCTCAATTGCCATGCAGCAAGATAGCATTTCAATTATTATGCTGTTTGGGAAGGGTTGTGGTCTCAAAAGGTAATTTTTATGCAGCATTATTACAGGGTATGCAATTGATTCCATTCATTTCAGCACAGGGAATCAGAATCATAGATGATGAATCTCT
This sequence comes from Cacajao melanocephalus, assembly GCA_963573385.1. Taxonomy (NCBI): domain Eukaryota; kingdom Metazoa; phylum Chordata; class Mammalia; order Primates; family Pitheciidae; genus Cacajao; species Cacajao melanocephalus. Next base: position 9,539 of record CAUYLG010077320.1, on the reverse strand, counting down.
TTTCAAAGAAAAACACTTTCAGCTTTAGAAAGTAATTTATGAGGCTACATTCATGTCATGAACAGAATAAAGAACGGTAAGAGGTAGTAGGACTGCCCCATTATTCACAAATGATCCCCCTCTCTTTTCTTTGGTATCCATTACTCTAACAAGTGGTGTTTATTGGTCCTTATTTTTCTCTCTCATGTGAACAGCGCAGTTGCTGTGCTCCTCTTCACAAGGTCGTGTTGGCTTTCCTCCTCCCCCTGCTGCTTTTTTCTGCTGCAATAAATTACACACATACCACTGAATCTCAGCCAAAAACAAAGATCAGGATAACTGCTTCAACAAGAAATAATCTTTATCATTGCTTAATTTCAAAAGATGCTGAATAGTCAGCAAAAATAATAGTTACCTCTGATGTCCTCAGTTGTAGCAATGAGAACGTACAGCATAGATCTGTGGAGTCAGAATTTTAAAGCCAATGAATTTAGCTAATCATGTCTCATTTTACAGTTGAAGTAATACAGGTCCAGAGAAGTGACATAGACAGAGCTGAGCTTAAGCCTCTTTCTAGGAAACCAGCTACTATGATCAAAAATAAAATCACTATAATCATCTGTAAAAAAGACCAAATATTTTACCTAAATAGGCCAAGTAATTATAATAGGAAGTGGAGGATTCTAACAACCAGTATTAATAAATGGTGAAAATAAAAAGAGCTGGGGGCAAAGAGACACATCGAACACCTTATTCTAAAGAGAGCCATCAGCAAATGTGACCAGATACTTCAAGATCTTACTAAGAGTTTTAAATCCATTTCTGCTACAAGATTAAAATATTACTAGTACTTTTATTTCTCTTCCTCAAATGACCAAATATCTAGCGACTACGCCATATGAGATACATTGAAAAACTTCGTGATGCTTTTATTTAATATATACTTTTAGTACATGTGTATTTATGCATTTACAGTAAATCTATAAAACAAAGGACTTTGTAAATACAAGAGTAGTACCTGAAAATTTTGAAGGGCTATTGAATGAAAAGGGTACCAAATAGTTTATGCAAACTGTAGAGAAAACTAGGAGAAATAAATGATAATTACTTTTTGCTAATACAAAAAAGGCAGATAGTAAGCAACAGAATCACTGGCAGTGTTCAAACAGCAAAGGAAGACCAAGTTTTAGAAACCAAATGCGAGCAATGCTTCCTAGACAATAAATAATGGAAAGCTTATTCAAATAAGATTTGAAACTTTTCTCACTAAGATTCTCTGAATCATGACACAAAATAAAGGACATGCATAGTTCATCTGGCAGATGGATAGTTAAAATGGAGAATTCAATGTAAAAAAAAAATTAAAATATCCAATGACCTCATCCCTTCCATCTGCTTAAATAAGTATAATACCATTCTTTAAAAGCTATTCTAAATTCATTGATGATATCCATTACCACTTGACTTGCAATTATCTTTTTTTTTTTTGAGTTGGAGTTTTACTTTTGTTGTACAGGCCGGAGTGCAATGGTGCCATCCTGACTCACTGCAACCTCCGACTCCTCGGTTCAAGTGATTCTCCTGCCTCAGTCTCCCAAGCTGCTGGGATTACAGGTGCACATCACCACACCTGGCTAATTTTTATATTTTTAGTAGAGATGGGGTTTCACCATGTTGGCCAGGCTGGTCTCAAACTCCTGATCTCAGGTGATCCAGCTGCCTTGGCCTCCCAAAGTGGTGGCATTATAGGTGTGAGCCACTGAACCCAGCCAACTTGCAATTATCTTAATATCATTTATTGTAATCTACAGTTTAGGCTTTAGAAACATCTTTCAAGGTACTTAATTTTCTCATCTCTGAACTCCTACCAAACACATTACCAGTCATGTTCAATTTTTCCTATGATCGATCACATTCTGTTCCATCTCATTCTTATAACACTTAAAACATTTCATTTAATTAGCTGTTTAGATGCCTATCTCCTCTGAGACGTCGATCACATCAGGGCCACCACCTGAGACGTTGATCACCACCTGTGGAGGTCTGTCCCGCAGACCCTGACTAAATGACAAATGCACTCTCACACCCAGTACATTGATTTTGAGTGGGCTAGGGATGGTCATGAACTGCTTTCAGAGGGCGATTGCAGTTAATCAACCATGACTCCCTGTACCTCCTCACATTTATTCAGTATAGATTTAATAACAGATTCTAAGTCAACATATTTGTGGATAATTAGCATGATTAAAAGAGTGGTTTTATGAATGATAAAAGGTCTTGGTTCTGGGGCCCAGAATAAACACCATTAATGGGCAATTCTCCTTTGATCTCCCCCTGACAGGACCATCCAGCACAAAGTTTACATGAGTAAACAGAGTAGAAACAAAGGGATGTGGGGTAAACAGACTTAACTGGGTAAGCTTTTATTGCCCCTATCTTTTAACCTGTGACTTACAATTCTAACGTAATCAAGTGGCTGCCTTCAGCCCATTCCATTAAAACTTTTCGGACTTCAAAAAGGTTTGAGACTATAATCTTCTAATTTTCCCTAATATTTCCTTAATATTTTGACAGCCACCCCGAGTGAATTCCAACACTCCTCCACAAGAGTAGAAGTTCCTTGAAAGCAAAAACATTGTTTAGTTATTACGGTATACTCAGTGCCTAGCAGTGTGCTGGCACATTGCAAGTCTCTAGTAAATTTGTAAATTAATGCATACACAAATTACTGAATAACAAAAAATTATTATATGGTAACTTTGAGGGGCACTCTGAAGGGCTAAGCTCATGTCTTATATTTTAAGCTACCCCACAGCTCTTGTTGAATTTCATAGCACATAGCAAATGCGTAATGTTACTACGTTATAATTTAACTGAGTTAATCTTTAGCTTATATCCACTATGTTGATCTTCAGTACCATGCTATGCTACATTATGTTTGAATTTATATGCTTTACAGATACACCTATGTAAAGTGAAATAACTTTAGAATTTATCATTTATAAAATTTATTATAATTTATAGTCTTCCACCGTCTTGACATCTATTGTTTTCCATACTGCTATGTAAAGAACTCTAGGCATGCAAACCTACAGGAAGAAGAAATTACAAATCAAATAACCCTGCCTCTAATGGATGCTTACTATGATTGGAGTATCTCACTAAAAACAGAAAAGGCAACATGCCAACTGGTATTTATTCTAAGTTGTTACTCATTTAACAAACATTTATCAAATATTCACTCAGCAAAAAATTCTATAGCAGCTGCTAAGGTTAGGAAGATGAGACTTTCACTTTTCCTTTTTCTTATGTAAAAATAGCAATAGTAAGAACTAACATTTATTTAGTACTTTTTTTTCAGTCATTATGCCAAGCCCTAAATATAAATCATATTCAATTTCCCTAGCTTTGAATAAAGAGAATCATTACAGTTCCTACAGATGACGGAACTGCAGCTCAGAGATTAAGTGCTCTCCCAATGTTCCACACAGAGGAAAGGCTCTACTTTTGAGTTCATACCTTATAGAGCTGCCTAGTGATCTTAGGTCACATCTTCATTCACAGAGAACCTCTGTATCCAGAGCACTCATTTTCACTAAACAACTTGCGTAACTAAGCCATGCTTAAATATACTTCACATGGTGTTTTTTTATTGGACATCTGAAGTTTTATTTTTAGAATTATAAGGAACAAAATGTGACAAGCTTGAGCTGTAACAAAGACACTGTACCTTCTCTTTCCCATATCTGAACAGCACTCCACTCTTTCCCAAAATTTCACTTGGATGTGGAGTTCTTATTCTAGGTTCCCTTAGGGAGTCTTTTATTCTTCAGCAGAGATAGTTTTAAAAGCAGTGGGAGAAAGACGAATTACTGTCCTGTCACCTGCTAGTTCTGTAAATTGTTATGTAACTTGACATACACTTTATGTTCTAATCTGTGAACAGAATAGAAAATGACTATCAAAAATAAGAGATATCAGCCTCATTGAGGACATCTGGTGACAGGGTCAGGTGGCAACATAACCACTAAAAAGTTTTCTAATGGGCAAATTTTGACAGCGTTGCTGAGCATATTCATTTAATCGAAGCCAATATTCAGTCAGCATGTCATGATAACCCAATACTGGCAATTCAAATATTGAAATACTTTCCTAAAAATAAATCACTGCTACACTTTATCCCAGGTTGTTGCCTTCACCCCCTTATCTTGATCTCCCAAACTCTCTCTTGTCCTGAAAATTAAAGGCCATGTATGGCCCAGCAGTACTTCTCTAGATCCTTGCTCCCAAGCCACAGCTTACATCCTTTTAAACTAAACAGAACTCTTGCTAAAACTGTCGTAAAATTAAAAAAAAATACTTACTTTTAACAACTGTTTCTTGAGCATACTAAGTGCCTCTCAGAATAAGACATGAATGGCCCTGTCAGAGAATTCATGGTTTTTACACAACGTTTTGGAAAAAAGAACCCGTTTCAAAGAAATGAGAAGCACTACTGGCAGCTGTTTGGGAATATGATTATAGACTGATTTTAGGAAGTGCTGAGAGTAATCAGTATGTTACACAGTTTTCTTAACTGTTTAAACTGCTCTCTCTACCACCTAAGTAGCTAAGGTTTAATGAGAATTGAAGATTTAAGCATTCAGTTTTATTCTCTACTATTAGGTATAAATTGTTTTGTTCTTCTAATAAGTTTATAAACTCACAGGAAGGCTTGGTGCCTGGATTCCCATTGACATTTGTTTCTTGCTGAAAGTTGCATGTGCTGCAAGGCCATTTATTACTTAACAGCAGTTTTTTCTTCACCTTAGTCACTAATGACTCATTACTAATCCATTATGGCCCAGCTATTCAGCTTCTTTACGGCATAAGCTTGCATTTCATTTTCAAAGAGTCTGTACTTTCAATTTAAACCAGAGGAGCCATTGATGTACAGATGCGGAATATGCTTGAGTAAGCTTTCACATGGGAAACATTTTTCTGCAACATAAAACTCGTTTCATTAAAAGAAAGTGAAAATGTTGACACCCAGAAAGCAACTGATCAGATCTTAGTCATTAACAGATTACCATATCAAGTGTAAGTATACAAGAGAGAACAGTTTGAGTTGAAGGAAATATGAGTGCAAGACTTCTCATATTAATAGTGAAATATATTCTATAGTTTGTACTATATTCACCTAATGAATGATAAATTACACATTGAGAAATAAATTCTATTGATAACACCATGTAGAGGAGGAAAGACTCCCTCTACTCTCCTGGTTCAATACCTGGGAGTATGAAATAAACTGACACCTGGCAGATTAACAGAAGAAAAGGCATACAGACTTGCCAATTTTAAATATTACATCCATTGGGGGAAAAAAAGTGAATACCCTTCGAATTGGTAAGATTTGACAGTACATAGACCATCTTAATAGGGAGGAGAGGAGGCTGTAGGTTACACGGGGAGAGCAAATGACTTTTAGAAAAGATCAGTGGGTCCTTAGCATAACAGAGGGAAATTCTAATAATTTGTGACAAAGTTTTTCTGGATGTGGTGTTGGCTTCTAATCTTTTCTCTGATAAAGAGTCATTTTTTTCCTGCCAATTAAACAATGGCCAGGGAAAGGATTTATGACAATCTAGATTTCTTTTATCTTCTTTTTTTTTTAACAGCTGACTTTAGACAGATAAGAGTGTTCACAGAAAGTGTCTCCCTACATTTATTATTTTGCAAGCACCTTCAGCTCAAAATAATCAAGATACTCAGGTGGCATGTTTTGGGGCACGGTGTTCCAAATTATTTTGTAGTAATATTTTGGGGTGACACATTTTGGTCTCCAACTATGGAAACTACATATTAGAACCTAGATATTGAGTCTCCCATTCATAGATGGGTTCATAGAGAATGGGAATGCTGATGTCAATATTAAAATTGATTAGTTCACTATAATCCTGCAAAGAATTTATAAAGGCAAGTCACCCCCAAGCCATGTTCTCTGCAGCTCAAAGAAGTTTCCAGTTTCAATTACATTCACAAGATTTAATAAATTAAATTAGTTATCTCCATCAAATTTTGTAGTTACTTTACATAATAATGAATCTTAAGTGGGAATTTAACTGTAGGACCTATATATAAGTAGATTAATTTCTGTGTGTCACCTCAGAGGGTCTTATGCGGCTATGCAGTTGTGTGGACACTGAAGTTGGACTAAACAAAGGGTTTCTTTTTTGATTCTATGTTAAATGTAGAAGAAATTTCAACATGATGCCAGTCATCAGTGTTCCCTAAATATGCGTTGGCTGTTTCCTGTGACTTTTCAATGAGAAAAGTACAAAATCGGAAATATCTCAGTGATATTATGAAGGTGAAAATAACAGATTGGTGAGAGCCCAGAAGGATATTTGATAGTCAAAAAGAAAGAAGTGTATAACGGAACATAGATTCAGTTGAATTTATTCTAAAACCTACTGGAACCTATCTCCACCTAACACTAAAGGAAACAAAGTTTACACTTCTGATTCACACTTTTTGAGAAGCTTCCTTCCTGAAAAGAGTCTTGTATACAATTGTTAAATATTAGAGATTTAAAGATTGCTATTGTTTTAAGATTTCATAAACCATCCCTCTCCTGAGCAATGAGTTGGCTTTTTTCACTTCTCCAAAGTTACTGAAAAATATTTAGAATGCAATTTAAAGTATCCAAATATGATTATTGAAAAAGATTATATAGACTAACAAAATTCAGAGAAAAGTAAAAATATACATAACAAATGATAGAAAAACAACTTGAAATCAATTAATTAATAAATCAATTCTAATTACTTTTCCACGATTTATGTATTGAAATATTTTTCAAAAGCAAGTATTAACACATATTAAGCAGCTCTACTACTTAATATGTAATGTTTTACTCCCTTAGCATCTATTTTTAATGCCAGGAAAAATGAAACAATAGGCATTCATTGACTACTTATTGTAGGCTAGACACCGATAATTTCTAATGCAATTTGCTATAGTCAAATTTCATGACTGACTTTTGAAATGCTTAAAACATAATTGACCAAAAAACACAATATGCAATAAATAATAATTGGAAATGTTGTAATTGATTTTGTAACAGGAAATTTATGATATTAGAGCTTTTATGAAAGGGAGAGCTTGAATTAGGAAGAAGTACTCAAAGAAAACCAAGGAAAAAAAGTCATACAAATGGAAGGTAAAGACATGTAATGCAGTCTGGAAAATGAGTATAATGTCCCTACATAGTAAAAATGCAGGAATGGATAAATTCCTGGACACTGATGCCCTCCCAAGACTAAACCAAAAAGAGATTGAATTCCTGAATAGACAAAAAATGAGGTTTGAAGTTGAGGCAGCAATTAATAGCCTACCAACCAAGAAAACACCATGACCAGAGGTACAAAGAGCAGCTGATACCTTTCCTTCTGAAACTAGTTCCTAACTCATTTTATGAAACCAACATCATCTTGATGCCAAAACCTGGCAAAGACACAACTAAAAAAGAAAATTTCAGGCCAATATCCATGATGAACATAGATGCAAAATTCTTCAGTAAAATACTGGCAAACCAAATCCAACAGCACATCAAAAAGCGTATCCATCACGATCAAGTCGACTTCATCCAGGGGATGCAAGCCTAGTTCAACATACGCAAATCTATAAACATAATCCATTACATAACAGAACAAAGACAAAAACTACATAATTATCTCAATAGATGCAGAGAAGGCCTTCAACAAAATTCGACAGCCCTTTATGCTAAAACCTCTCAATAAATTAGGTATCCATGGAAGATACCTAAAAATAATAAGAACTATTTATAACAAACCCAAGCCAATATCATACTGAATGGGCAAGAACTGGAAGCATTCCCTTTGAAAACTAACAAAAGACAAGGATGCCCTCTCTCACCACTCCTATTCAACATAGTATTGGAAGTTCTGCTAGGGCCATCAGGCAAGAGAAAGAAATAAAGTGTATTCCAATAGGAAGAGAGGAAGTCAAATTGCCTCTATTTGCAGATGACATGATTGTACGTTTAGAAAACCCCATCATCTCAGCCCCAAATCTCCTTAAACTGACAAGCAACTTCAGCAAAGTCTCAGGATACAAAACCAATGTACAAAATTCGCAAGCATTTCTATATACCAATAATAGACAAACAGAGAGCCAAATCATGAGTGAACTTCCATTCACAATTGCTACAAAGAGAATAAAATACCTAGGAATACAACTAACAAGGGATATGAAGGACCTCTTTGAGGATAACTACAAACCACTGCTCAAGGAAATAACAGAGGACACAAACAGGTAGAAAAAAACATTCCATGCTTATGGTTAGGAAGAATCAATATCATGAAAATGGCCATACTGCCCAAAGTAATTTATAGATTCAATGCTATCCTATCAAGCTACCAATGACTTTCTTCACAGAATTAGCAAAAACTACCTCAAACATCATATGGAACCAAAAAAGAGCCCACATACCCAAGACCATCCTAAGAAAAAAAAACAAAGCTGGAGACATCATGCTACCTGACTTCAAATGATATTACAAGGCTACTGTCATCAAAACAGCATAATACTGGGACCAAAACAGAGATACAGACCAATGGAACAGAATAGAGGCCTCAGAGAGAATGACAGACAACTATAACCATCTGATCTTTGACAAACCTGACAAAAACAAGCAATGGGAAAGGATTCCCTGTTTAATAAATTGTGTTGGGAAAACTGGCTAGCCATACGCAGAAAGCTGAAATTGGATCCTTTCCTTACACTTTACACAAAAACTCCAGATGGATTAAAGATTTTAAACTGGAGACCTAACACCATAAAAACTCTAGAAGAAAACCTAGGCAGTACCATTCAGGACATAGGCATGGTCAAGGACTTCATGACTAAAACACCAAAAGCAATGGCAACAAAAGCCAAAATAGACAAATGGGATCTAATTAAATGTAAGAGCTTCTGCACAACAAAAGAAACTATCAAGAGAGTGAACCAGCAATCAAGAGAATGGGAAAACTTTTTTGCAATCTACCCATCTGACAAAGGGCTAATATTCAGAATCTACAGATAATTTAGATAATTTTACAAGAAAAGAACAAACAACCCCATCAAAAAGTGGGCAAAGGATGTGAACAGACACTTTTCAAAAGAAGACATTTATGCAGCTAATGAACATATGAAAAAAAGCTCATCATCACTGGTCATTAGAGAAATGCAATTCAAAACCACATTGAGATACCACCTCACTCCAGTTAGAATGGTGATCATTAAAAAATCTGGAGACAACAGACGCTGGCGAGGACGTGGAGAAATAGGAACCCTTTTACACTGTTGGTGGTAGTGTAAATTAATTCAACCATTGTGGAAGACAGTGTGGCAATTCCTCAAGGATCTAGAAATAGAAATACCATTTGACCCAGCAATCCCATTACTGGGTATATACCCAAAGGATTATAAATCATTCTATTATAAAGACACATGCACACATATGTTTATTGCAGCACTGTTCACAATAGCAAAGACTTGAAACCAATCCAAAT